>VZTA01022443.1:62082-92755 GCA_013398855.1 Mohoua ochrocephala
GGGCACGCGGCACGAGCCGGCCCCTGCCTGGTCACGGCCCCTGGAGACGGGAGAGCGGTGACACGCACGGACACACCGCACACGCGCTCGCACACGCCCATGCGCGCACACACACGTGCACTCGTGAACATGCACACGCACCCTCTCCCCCGTCCCTCCCTTGCACGTGTGGAGGGTCCAGGGGAATTACACGAACCAAAGGTAATGAAGTCAAGGACGACCGAATGGCTTCTGTGCCTTTTGTTCCTTTGGTTTTTAATGGCTGTCAGCTCTAGCGGTGGCCAGGTCTATAAAAAGCAGTCAGCAAAGCTCTCAATACTTTTTCCAGGAAACGTAGAGAAGAGTATTAATTGAAAAGGCAGCACGCCTCCTTGGTGTTATAAACTGGAGAGGTTTCGAATGGCCTGAGCAGCCCAAGGCATGGGGGATGCTGAGCTTTCAGCCAGAAGAGAGCCGTGCAGGGTGGCCAGGGGATGCCACTCCCTCCCTCTCCAGAAAGTGTGCTGAAGAGTGCTGTGAAATTTTAGAATTCTTGAGCACCATCAAAGTCTCAGTCTGAACCTGGATGGAAAACAAGCGTTTTTCCTATGGGGACCACAGCACAGCCATAGACAAGCCTTGGAGATAGTGAAGCAAACCTGGCTTCATAGCTCTGTGTCTGGAAGCTGCTCCTTACACCACTTATTCCCCTTTATATTTCGCGAAGGTTTTTTGAATGCTTCTTGCTTGGTTGACACTCACATTCGGGACTTTAAAATGGCACAAAACATGTACTTTTGAGCAGCTGCCAAACTATAAGCATGGAAAAAAGTATTGTGAAAATTTGAAAATATCTGGACCCTGTCAAAGACTATGATTGGTTCATTTTCTTCCAAGCCAACATCATATTTTATACTCACTGGTGTTATTGTAACATTCAGTTGTCATTTCTGCACTATGAATACAGATATAAAGTATACATAATGTGATGCTTGAGCTGGCAGTTTCCTGAAGAATAAACATCTCCCCCTTCTAGAGGCTGCAAACTGTGGCCAGTTGGCCATTATAATGTTGTTTCTGGAAACCCCTACACAGCTCTAGGTCATTAATTTACTTTAATAGCCCAGAAGAGGATGGAAATGCACTATATCTTCGAGCTTAACTTTATATATGTTACCTGCTTAATCAATTACCTCTTCATATCTAACCTGGCTCACGCACTTTTTGGCATAGCCACATTTACCTTCGTTTTTGAATGTTTCTTGTAAGGTCAGGATATATGCTTACTAGAAAGGTCAAGCCTCTAAAATGTTAATTCCTAACTCTAGCGTGGGGAAGACAGACATATGCTATGCCCCAGCTGTTGAACAGCCAAAGTAATCCAAATCTAATTGGCTTTCTGTCTGTATTGTCTTCAGTTTTATGCAGTTGGTAGACTAGTAAGTGTTCAAGTAGTCCTCACGAGATGAAATATGCTGGTTGAATATAGTGTGTGATTTTCAGTCTGAATTCCAGAAAAAAAAAATCTCCATTAAGTATCCTCAAAAGGAAGGGAGAATAAAAAAGGAAAAAAAAATTACCAAGAACATGTAGGAAAACATGCTGGCCCAAAGGCATTTATATCACAATAATAATGCTGGAACCAGGAGACCACCAAGTGTCAAGTTAATACCCTCTGTAAAAACCAGGGTTTGTTCCTGTAAACACAGACTGCCTAGGCTGCTTCCTGGACCAAGCCTTCATTTTGTAAAGGAAGCATTTGTATAGGACCCACAGGAAGCTTTTGAAGGAGGAGAGAATGGACTTCACAGAAAAAATGGGAGAGGTTTGGAGGACTTGGCATTGTGAAAGGGAACTCAAAAAATCTAAAAATGAAAGGAGATGTGTACAATAGTGAAGTAAAATCCAAATTAAGAGGGTTGTGTGATAGTTGCAAATCAAGATGTTGAAGTCGAAGTTTCATTTGAGGATTCTGAGAGGGGTGAGTGATAAGATTGGTGAATACTTGACAAATGTGTTTCAGACACAGAAGATGGGAAACTCTCAGTAATTAAATCAAGGGTTATCATTCTCCCCTCCACCACTTTGTTAAATAGCAAATGAATGATGGTGCTGACGATGAAACACTGTGTTTGTGCTTTAGTTCAGCACTCCTGTTCTGCTTGCAAAGCTAATTAGCTTCCCCAGTAAAGGAGGAATCTCCTCATTCAGTCTCTGCAGCCATGTCAGAAACAGTGACTTCTGTGATGGAGCAGTCTGTCTGTTGGGATCATCACTAAATAGATGCTGGAGGATTATCACTGACCTGGATTAGATTCTTGCTGGTAATCTAAAAGAGAAAGGCTTTGATTGTAGTTCGTTATCAACTGGCGGAGACACACAGTCACTCAGGCTTGCATTTTAACTTGGAATTCTATAGGGCTGCTTAAGCAGGCGTATTTTTGGAGCTGAAGCAAGGCACCAGTCTCACATTCACTGTAAAACGTGCTCAGAGGAGCATTCCACCTGAGGCATGAGTGTTTAACAGGCTACAACCGCCCTAATCACTCATCCGGCTTGAAAGAGTGTTGTGAAATCAGGAGAGCTTTGGCCTTTAATATTTTTATTTCTTTATCTCTCTGGCCATTCAAAGACCAGGCAGCTGCCTGACAGAGACATAGGATTTTGGAAGCAGCCTGCCTAAGAGGATTGTTTCTGTGGAGTACTGTTATCCTTAATGCAATCAATGAGCTCTCGCTGGATGGTAAAGTAATTGTAAAGGGTTGCCCGACAGGCACAATTACTCAGTTTAAAAGGTGAATTCTCTTTCTGTTGTGACTGCATAAGGGAGTGATTCGCAGGAAGGCATCTAATAATAAGGACTTGATTGTCCTCTGCTTTCCCTCCCAGGCCCAAATGCCTTAATGGTTAACTGTACCCCTGTCATTCTTTTTTTCTTCTAAATAGTGCAGTACACAGAGAAGTTCCAATTCACAATTAGTCAACTGACCTGCTGGTACAAATACAGGATTGTCAGACACATGACTGCGACTCTAAATGCTAGTATTAATATCCTCTTAGCAACAGCATGATAGATTATGGAGCAGTTTCAAACTGAGTTTCCAGGCCTCTGGTTCTGGGCTTGGATTCCTTGTTGACTGGGGTGTATTTGTAGGTAGTATTTTCACAGTCCAAAGGATTTTCATGTTCCAGCCATTGTCAGTGAAATAATTAAGTCTGAATTTTCTAGCACTCACTTTACCGAAAGTAATTACTTAAAGAAGTCTGTAATTGTTCAGGCCTCTTGACAAAGAGTGCTTGCACTATCACTTCGGAGAGATAAGTGATACTAACAGTGCCTCGATTCCAGAGAAGGAAAGACATTGTTCCACCTACTCGAGACTCACAAAATGAAAGAAAGCATCCACCTCAAATACTTTTTAACACAATACATAGTAAATTCCCTATATTGCACAAACAAGTGCTGCTCTAGGGCTTGTAATTTATGGGCTCTCTGCTCTAGAAATCTTCCTATAAAAATGAACACTATTAGAAATGTTATCAGCTTGTCATGTATAATAGCCTCTTGCAGCTGATCCCAGGCAACATTCAGTTGGGTGTTTTCCCCCTTTTTTTAAACAGTAAAAACAATAAAGAAAATTAACCTTGCCTTCTTCTTTGGGGTCCATATAAATAGCTATTTTAACACAAGAGGTAAGAGGTCTGTGCTTTTGCCTACTTTCGAATGCCATTAAACACTGTGAGTTCAACAGTTCAGGCTGGAAATGAAATAACCAAGTTCACACTGTATTTAAGAAAGACTCTATTCTATGAATGCACAACAGAATAAGAAATAAAAATAGAATTAAAGAGTTTGACAAAGATACAATTTGATAAAATATAAATATGGATAAATAAAATAGGAGGAGAGAAAATAAGTATTTTCATTCCATTTTAAACACAGAGGATAAGCTCTTTAGCTTACATGAACTACGTTTGGTTTATAGAAATCGGTGGAGATGCAGGGTATCTTTCCCGTATTGTGGTTAAGATGCTGTCACAGGTGAAGGTTTATTTTTTAAAGACTGCAGAATTTTCTGCTGTTAGTGGGTCAGCCTTCCCTTCAATTAAAAGATATATTTTTACCTTAAGAAGTTTTTTCACCTTTGCAAAAATAACCAACTGAATTTAGTGTTCAAGAAAGTAGGGAAAGTAAGTAAACTAAACCTTATCTAGAAGAAGTGCTTAGAGGAGCGTAGTTAGAATTTCCAGCCTGTGATGAAAGCTCAGAGATGATCCAGAGTAAGTGCATGGCTTGAGACACATAGAAGTCCTTCTTCCTTATATTTAGAAAGATTCAGAATAACTGTACTATTACTGATAAAGATAGCATCCGTAATTGATCACTGCTCACAAAAAGGAATATGAACCTGAAATTATCAGCATGAAAACCTCTGCATGTATGTGGTAAAAATGGTTGTGTGAGTGAGACCTAATGGATATGCAAGTTATGGGGACTGACTGTTACACTGCGTTAGAGAAAGCTTCGATGAAGGTTTGTCTCAGCCAAGGCACCACCCCTAGGTGTAGTGGTGGTAATTGCCTTGGTGGCCGTGTGGCAGCAGAGCTCCATGGCACCAGGAGTCATCTCTGAGCCCTCTCCTTTCTTTGTGGGTCATTTAAAAGGCGATATTGGTGCCCAAGTTCTCACTCCAGTTCTTTTCCTCTGTGCTTACAAATCACAGTGTGCAATGATGTATGAGAGGAAGACAGCACAAAGGACGCTTTTACTCAAAATATATATTACAAAAGATGAGCAGCTTGATGATGGTGTAAAATTGTGGCAGGAAATACAGCTCAACTTTTTCTTGCCTGGGAAATTTTTTTTTTCAGAACAATGCTCTTGTTTTCACTCTGTGCTCTTGTGACAGCAGCTATATCATTACTAAATCAACCTGCTCTTCACTCTTCATTTTTAAAGCAGGTACATTTTACCTTCTGCCTTTAAAACCACCAGTTTCCAAGGCATTCTAGTGGTAAGACGCATTTTTTCAAACCTCTTTCTGTGTTCACGCATGACCTCCAGTCTGATGAAGAAAAAAGGTCAGCTTTTACAGAGAGACAACAGTAACCTTTCACTAAACAAGATGTACGATGTAAGTTGCCCACTAAAGTAGATGAAAACTGAAAGACTAATGCCTTAAACATGTCAAAACAGTGGTTAAAAATTGGTTTATGAAGCAGCTGTGTTGTTATATTACACATGAGATGCTCGACTTTCCAGCATGAGACCCTTGGACAGACTGTGTCAGCCATGCAGTGCCCAGCTGGATTTAAAGGGAGTAAAAGGGAAGGAAATAAAGGTTTTGGGGGTTTTTTTTGGTTGATTTGGGGTATTTTTAATTATATTGAGTAAAAAAATTATGAACAATGATAAACTTATTTTCAAAAGCAAATTTTTTTCTTACTTCCATCTTCCTTCTTCCATCTTGTGAGATCTAAGGCTATTTTGCTAAATGTACTCTTTATTCATTAAACTTATTTCCTCTGGAGGAAATAAGCACGTGCATCCACCCGGACCAGTTGACCCACTGTGTGAGAGACTGTTGCTGTTTTAGCCTTGGGGAAATCTTCAGGACTCAGGAAATAATTTTAAACCCACGACTCAATAAAGCATGATAACTATGGCAACTGTAACACATGCATCGTGATGGCTAATTTCACATCAGCATTCATCAGGGGAGGTACTAGCTTGGTACTACAGCACGGAGAGTAGCTATTGTTAACGTCATGTGAAGCTGGAGAGACAGGGAAGAAGGAAAACACATGTTAGTAAGCCCAGTGAGCAAAGTGAGGTCTGGTGTAAGTCATAATAGATTCATAATCCTTGGTCCTGCTCTTGACAGCACAGTGGACTGAGACTCAAAATACCTATCTGCAGTCTTGTTTTAACTTATCAGGCAGCCTTGGTCTTTCTATTCTCCTTCTCATATTTAATTTTTCCTTAGGAAAATTAGGGAGAATAATGCACGCCTTTCTTGCAAAGTGTTTGAGATGTACTGTGGAAAGTACTGTATGAGATTATTATTATTATTCTTTATGTCTAATAAAAATCCTCTTGCAGATTGCTAGTTTGGCTGCTTCTTTCATTGTCCATGCTCATGCTCTTGCTTATTGTAACTGAAAACCAGCTTATAGCAGCAATTACCTTGCCTTTTACTGGGAGATGTGCACATGCAGACAGTTACTTAAGAGCACCTTAAGTAACTTGCTAGAGTGTCAACACCCATAATGATGTCTGAGGAAAGACAAGAGCAGTGGAGGGGGAAGCTAGCTGTCGTGCCAGCCAGAACAAACCGAGTTGGAGAAGATTTATTAGGTGTATATTGCTCAGATAAATGTGATCCTGACTTGAACGAGAGCCAGCAATAGCAAGGGGAGGGGATCAGGCAAAAACAAGTGGCTATTTGGACTTCATCAACAGATTCAAGACCTGACGAGGTTTAGGAGGAGTAACAGAATTGTTGGGGTGCTCATTCATCACTTTAAAATTTAGGATTGTGAATTCTAAATGGATGGTCAGTTTAGCTGAAAAATGCCTCCTCCTCCTCCTTGCTACATTTCTCTTTTTATGCCAGGATGTTACAGAGTGAAAGTATTGCATGATATTGTTTGTGAACATGATACAATGCATAGAAGTGACTGACACATTAATAGGAGCTTTCGTGTTTTAAAAACAAAGTCTCATATTCTGTTACATGACCACAAGAAAAAGAGACATGGAAAGTGGTTAGTTTGCTTTCATATTTCAACACTGTCACATTATGAAGGGCTACCTTTTTTACTCTCCTTGTTTCTGAGGTTTCACTTTTGTCTTCGTATCATTTTACAAAGAGACATGGTAAATTAGTTAGTTCTTGAGAGAGGTAAATCTCTTATATCTAATCTTAGCCCAGAGCAGTTTTTAAATACCTACATTCTGAATTAAAAAACCCCAAACACCTATTTCTTATTACTGGGAATATATGAAAAAGCATTGTTTTTGTAAAAGAAAAAAAAAAATCAGGGTTCTCTTATATTCTGAAATGTCCTTATTTTTGCATTCAACTTCAAAATGCAAGGACAGCAGTGATTGGAGAATGCATTAACCTAAATATCTTTGCCCAGTACATCTGATAAACTGAGTTTACCATGCTGTTATTTTAAATTTTACAACAATTCTGTCACTGTAGCAACAAAGTAATCCCTATACTCGCTTTCTATTATTTTAAATCAAGCATGCTGTGAAACAGATTCTCTCCTGTTGTAGTTGGTCTTTTTTAAAGCCTGTGGTTGCACAGTAATTTGCAAGAGCTAAGCATCTACTGGAGTTACTGTTAGACACAAAAAATTGATAACAGGCAAAGTTTATCTTATTTCATTCTATAGCAATTGATTCACATTTCTGTATGACACCTTTAATATAGTAGCAAATGTATTCTGAAGAACCCCTTTCTTTTTCCATGACCACCAAGTGGCCAGCTGCACAGTAATATGATGTGCTCTGTGGGCATCTAAAAAGTTACATGCATGGAACAAATACTCTGATGTTTTTAAAATATTTTTGCCATTGGATTTTCTGGGTCTTTTGTTTCTGATGATTTTACTGAAGATTCATTAACACATATGATGGGTGGTACAAAACAGTAAGCCTTAAGTAGATATAGAACCTGATTATTTCCTCATAGGCCCCAGTTAAAACTGTGAACAACATTATTTATAGGATGCAGTGCTAACAAGGGTTTGGATCATTTCTGGTCTTGAACTTTAAAATAAGAAGGATCCATTTTGAGAAAAGTAATGCAGGGAAAACCTTTTCATTGAGCTAACCTGCTTTTTGTTTGATCACAGCCTCAGAGAGTGCAAGGCAGCCAGGGACATACCCGTGCTAGGATCAGTGGGGGAAGTGATTAACAGTGAAAGGACATCCTGAACCTTTCATGCTCAAACCAGAATTGTCCCTCCTTTGAAACAAGAGCCTTTACATCACTCAGTAGAATTGTATTTCTCATTAGCAGCAGTAGAGCACAGAAATACTCCCAATTTTCTTTGCTGAGAAATCGTTCCTTTTTCCAACTACAGATCTCAAGATTAACACTGCTCCTGGCCTCTGATTGTTAGTCAGGAAATATAAACAATGACTTGAAAGGTGTATGTGCAGAACTTTCCAACTGATTTACCAGTAGATTTTTATAATCTGTCGTGCATGTCATGTTGACCTTACAAACTTAATTACCTAAGATCTAAGAAACTAAGCCTGCCTCTCAGCTCCTTAAGGTAAATCAGTGCTAGCACTAAGAAAAGTCCATAAAAAAATCCTGAAAATTTAGATGTTAACAGGTTAGAATATGGAATTTCTGAGCTGATGAAGTGAACTGAAGTATTTGGGAAATATTTGGAAATAAAAGCCATATGTCACTTGGGTGCAAGAAGCTCACGTGTCAAAAAATTATGAGCCAGATATCCCAAAATCATATACTGTTTTGAATGTGGTCTTATATCAAAGACAAGAAGATTATGTGATTGCAAATATGTAAAAAATGAATCAAATCCCCAAACTTGTGTTCACCTCTATATTACACAGGTATCTGAAATGTTCAGTAGCTTGTCTCTGCTATTTCTGTTGCATTTCACAAGGTTAGCTGACTTCATGATGCGATTTAAGCCATGAGGGAAACTTCCTGGCTAGCATACAGAGTGAGAACAGGGACAGTTCATCCTTAGATTTGCTTCTGAGGTATTGAGTTACTGCCCACCAAGGCAACCTTTTAGCTAACCTAGGATTCTTGGGTGCTCCATATGTTTATAAAGTGCAAAATAACTTCCTGCATTGCCTTATGATAACACCCTTTCCCCCACTAAGCCATATAAAAACTTTGTACCTTGAATAAGAATTCCTCATCTTCATTTCTGTAGCACCTCTGCTGGGTACTTATTTCACCTACTGCCAGTTTCTCCACCTCTTTTTTTCCATTTCCTTCCCTTCCATTTCTGCCTTCATCTTCTTTTCCCTTTTATAGAGAGCTTCTACTAATAGCAATTGCAAGGGATAGAAGTGCCTTCCTTAGATCTTTTCCTTATCTTCTATTCTTTTGGCCAACTCAGGTAAAGAGGAAGCAGAACATTAGATCCAGAGCTGTTGGATAGTGATCTCAAATGAGGGAAAAACATACAGGCCAAAAGAAGGAACTGAGAGGTGAGTTTCTAGATTCTCTAGAAGGAGCTGAGAATCTAGAAATCAAAATGTAAATATTGGAAGACTGAGAATATTGCCAGACTGAGTGAATTGTGACCCAGTAAACTGTGTCTGCAATTGTAGTAACACAAATCTAGCAATTAATTTAATGCTTCCATGGAGCCAGTTGATATCCAGTGCTCTCAACCCTTGGATGTGAACAAACGTACTAAATGAAACAGGAAAGAGAATGGTCTTCAAGTATCCTGATGAATTTCTGCTAGAATTGCTTTATATAGCGATTAGTTATGTTAGGACAGACATTATCAGAGCACACAGAGTATAATCTAAACCAATCTGAGAGCTACCTAACATTTTATGGCTACTCTATGATGTATTGCAGAGCATTATGGAAAGCCCAGACTACAGTGATGGGTTGCTCTGTTTGACACGAAATAGTATTTGTCAGCTTAAAAGATCTCCTTCCTTGGTTAGAAAGGACTTTGTTTATTTCAGGATGGAAAGGAATTTAAACCTCATTCATACAAATTCATGTATGCAATTCTATTTGGTTTGAAGGGTATATTGAAATTGGAGTGCATAAATGTTTGCAGGATCACGTGTTTAGTTTTTTGGTGATGAATTTCCAGGATCTTTCACACACCATTTCTATGATCTCAGCTACACTTCATTTGAAACTCTTAAACTCATTCCAATAAGCATATCTCCTGAAGAATGAAAAGCTGATGCTTTATCCTCTGGCCACTCATACCCACTATTTCTGATCTGGCTGATAATGCCAGAAATCAAAGTACAGATTATCAGAACAGCAAGGCTTTTCATAATGGTCTCTCTGCATGAAAAGTCCATGTGTCAGCTAAGAAAATGAATTTTTAATAATACTTGGTACTGAATGAGGGGTTTGTCTCAACAGAGTGCATCAAGCACTGCTCATCTGATCTTTGTAACTCTGAAATAGGCTTCACCTATTTGAACGATCTTTTTCTTAGCCATCTTTATATCAAGGAGCTTATTCAGGATATGTTATCCTCAATATCAACACAGAGATTCATTTTTTTAATAAGGAAATAAAAACACAGTAGGGATATTTACACTGGTGTGCTCAGTAGCATTTCTCTGTTGGACGGGGAACAAAATTTTCTCTGTCTGTTTAAAATTTTGGAGAAATTTATGCTACCTTTTTAAGCCAGGCAAATATTATGAAGTTTATACATGAGTTTAATATAGCTTTTAAAGATGCTATCTATGAGCTTGATGCCCTTTTCCTTCTGTACTTGATGACTAAGTGTCATTTTGAGTACATGCTGCCGTGCAAACTCTGTGTGATGTCACAGAACGCGGCTCTGCAATTTGCTGTGTTAGCAAATAAAGGCTCTTGGACTTCTTTGTAGCAGTTTGACATAGACTGTGTATGCATATACTGTAAGGAAATAAGCATGCTCTCTAAGACTAATTTAGAGACAAATGCCTCTTCTTTGCTTTAGATTTGAAATAGTAATCTGAAAAAATAAATAAAAAGGCAAACTAGCTATTCTTGGTCTATCCAGCAGCAGCTTTAAAAGACAAGCATTCCTTCATAGACTAAAGATGAATCAAAGTTCTCTGATTCCTGTAAAAATGTGTGTATCTACAGTCATAGTTTGTTCTGGATCAATTCCAGTGCATTGTGATGATAGGAACTAGAAAGGAAAACTCAAAAGGATATTTTTAATCACTTTTACCTCTATTAACAATGTGATGCTATTTCCATTGTTCTTGTTATAAAAATAAGTAGCTGACATGTTCCCCAGAATTGATTATTGTGTTTTAGTCAACAGAACAGCCATCAAGATATTTCAGCCTATCAGGAAAGGGAGTGGAAAGGAGCTGACAGAGAAACCTCAAAGGAAGGACAAGACACTGTGTCTTTTGTCCTTTGTTCCAAGATGGAAATAAACTGTCTCCACTTTTGATAAGCTTTCCTTTTGATCTTTGTTTGCAATAATTAGGGTTAGACACTACGTTATTTTATGAACCCTTTCAGGTTTAGCCCCCTCTTAGCTAATATGAATATGAGTTATTTGACCTCCGCAAACAACCACATTTATTAAGTTTTTGTTATTTGCTTTAATTTATGGAGATTTTGCCTAATGTGCAAGGGAACTAGATATTGATAGATTTGGGGAAGATGAAAAGTATTTTTTTCTGTAGATTTAATTTTACTTCATGTTTCATAAATGTGAGAACATAAAATGCGTAAAAAGATATAAAGATCTATTTTCTGTCTGTGTCTATTGTATAAGTACATTTATAGTTTTATATATATATATATACATAATTTCTAACAATTTAGGAATGCTCCTCACACTGTGTTCCCCTCTAGTTTTAGAAAATCTACACTCTGTGTTAAGCTACAGATTGTTGCTGTCATTTTTGAGTATCAATAAATATCATGTCAGGCTGCAGAGTGAAGCAAGTTTTTACTCTAATTCATGCTAAAAGACAAACTGGATCCAGGCACCAAAGGAAATGCTGGGAAATAAGAATTTGGGATTCAGGTAGTTTAAATTAGAAGCATAACTGAAGTGTTACCTGCTTCTGGTGCAAACATAACAAGAAATTCAGGTGTTAGTTTAAGAACAAATGTGGTTTTCTTTGTTTGCAAAGCCAGACTTTGTCCTAGGCAAAACCCCCCAACAAGCCAAACCCAAACCAACACAAACAAACAAACAAAACCTATGAACTCCAAAACCACTGAAGGAAAAAACATCTCAATGCAAAAGTAAAACAAATTAATCCGAGAAGTTAAGTACATTGTAAATCTAGGCAGTTTTTTCTATATATATCAGAATTCAGGATACTACAGAGTAAAACAAACATAATAGTCAAAGAATGTAGGCAGCATAATTTCAGAAAACAGTCCAGAATTAAAGTGTGTGTATATATTTTTACGTCACTGATCATAGATTTTAAAGATCATTGTAACAACCTGAACCACAAGTCTTGCTTAGGTTTCCTGCTTGAAGTTGTGTCTATCTCCGGCATTTTAAAATGCCTCCTTTAGCACTGCACCTTGATTTTGAGATTTCAAATGACAACTTCGAAGTTCAAGACATGACAAATTACTTCAGAATTTAAAATGCGTATCTTAGTCCAAATTTTTATTTTCTTAGAATCAGTATCTAGTCTTTCACCAGTGTTCTTTTGTATTGTCCTGGAGATCACGATCAAGCTGTGGGATTGCATCGAGAACTAAGTGATGCAAAGCCATAACACCCCTCCTAATGTCAAGGACAAAAAATATTATGTGTGCTTTGCTGAGAAACATCATTGCATTAGTATACAGTTTCGTGTCTGCAGATTTAAAAAATGCAATAATTTTCAGTAGCTTCCTGAAACATGTAGTATAGTCATTTACTGGAAAATACAGAATGCTCTTTAAGGGATCCAAATTGCTGAATCTCTGTCTCTCCAGTGGAATAGTCTACTCTTATCAGCTGAATAAGTGATACAGTCTAAACAAAGGGTAATAATGTTCAACTGGAATTCCAGGAAAGGAAGCTTAATGCGAACTTCCTGATTTAATCTTACAAAAATAGAAAGGTTGATAGGATAAATGAATCACTCAGAAGAGCAGATTTTGCTTCATTTAATTAAAACAGACCATAAAAATGTCAAAGTACTATTTGTAACATTAACTGCAAAACTCACATGTAAAACTATTTAGAGTATCATTTTCATGTGTGAGACTGAGAAAAATCTCTTCAGAGAAACAACTAAATTTTCTCAAAATTTCTTCTTATTCTCCAGCCTGGAAACATGGTGACAGCTACATGGACATTTCTTATACGATTTCCTGTATCTTCTGCTTTCGGCAGGTCAGGAAAAGTCTTCTCAGAAGTAAATTTGTAACTTCTGCTTCTGGGAGATAATCAGTAAGTCAGAGATGCATGGATATTGAAGAAAAACAAAAGAACTATTTTGAGCCTTAGGAAGAGGTTTTGTTAGGTCCAGTTAGTGTTCACTTTGACTTCCTGACAATGGTAGTCACTCAAGTGTGGAATAAACTCACAAAGAAAGTGGAAGTTTTTTGAACAAGGTACCTGGGAAGTTGCTGGGAAATGAGGAGGAGAGCTGGTCCTGCATTTCTGGTAGAATGGAAATGGCAATGTAGTAGGCCCTCTCAGTCTCTAAATTGTGCAAATTTGTAACCTGTCAACACCTTTATATATAGCCAATATGAAAATATCCGAAATGTAAGTCAGGCAAGTGACAAGCTGTGATTACAACTGTCTTCTTGTCCCCTACCAAACCAGCAGGAAAGCATAAAAAATGTGTGTGCACTGCTATAACCCTCTCGATAAAAACAAGCAGGATATGCACAGGACTGCCAGAGGCCATCCATATCAGAGGAACATGCATCCCATTTCTTGAGTCTTGCGTATGTTCCACCCACGATCAATCCTTGCCTTAGGTGGAAAGTTTTTACTTCACGCTGGAGAAGGAAAATTTCATCTTCTTAGAAATAGCTTTTTTTGCCCAATAATTTTCAGTTTCTAAACTCTTCCAGGATCGAGTTCTGCTTAATGGGAATCTTTTTGTGCTCTTAGGCAAAACCTTGCCACAGTTGGCTTTTTTTTTCCTGATCAGGGTTGGATCCCAGGTTGGTTTCTTTTTTGTTTGTTTGTTTGTTACCAGTTTTTATTGCCTTCTACTTTGTTACTTTCTTCTATTTTGTTTTTGTGGTTGGAGGTTTTTCCCTTACTAACATATAAAGTTGCTCACAATGGGATATCAGAGACACTCTTCATGTGAGAGGGCTGCTGTGTTGCATTTACGGCTGAGTGCTGCCAGAAGAAAGCAAGAAGAGCCAGACCTGGTGAAACATCACATCTGTGCGTGTAAAAGATCTTCAGAAACATGCTCAGGGTAGATTTGGGTGACCGATAGCATCTGCAGTTGGAAGAGGTGCAGCTCCAAGTTAATACGGAATTCTATTTTATTGGATGACTCTGACACCTATTTTACTCATCCTTGATCCCTCAGACAATTCAAGGACAGGATTAACCAAGTCTGATATAACTTTTTTTTTAATGCCAAGATGTGAGGAATGACTTCTACAGAAAATCACATGGGAAGGGGAATAAGGAAGAGTGACAAAGGTGGAAGAGTGACAAAGGTGGAAGAGTGACAAAAATCCTAAACCATGTAGGACTCCCTTGCCTAGTGACTGACTCCATAGTGAAAGTTAGGGATTTTCTTCCACTAGAGATTTAAAATGGGAAAATCCCAAACAATGCTGGAAATCAGGTCAGTGTTACACAAAGGTAGAAAACAAATATTAAAAAAAAGGCAAATTCATACTGTCCAAAAAACAATGCAGTCTCCTCATTCCCTGTCGTGCCTGAGATATCTGGGTGTTTCAGACAACTGTGACTGATGAGGCGCCTATCTGTGATGAGCTAAGGATGGGATGTGAGCCTTGAAGTCAAAATGGAATTGCCTACTTTTGGCCAAAATGTACTTTATAGGCGGGTGTGCTATGACTGCCAACTATCTGTTTTCTTCTGGCACTAGAAATAACAATCTTGGATAACCTCCCTTTGGAAGTTTAGTTCCAGTTACAGATATTACAGAAGATTCTTCCATTTCACAGAAAAAAATGACAGAAATTAGAAGGAACATGCTCCTCTTTTGCCAGACTTGCAAGATATATTTTTCCCTACATATTTAGTGGTTTGGGTAATTATTTTCTTAATTAGGAGACTTGTCAAAACACATTATGGTGACTGATTTCACATCACCACTGTTTTTCCTAGCAGTTTCTGATTACTGATTATATGTTACAGAAGAACATTCATTTATAATTACTGGCAGTAATTTCTTAGAGATCATTAACAGCCAAAATGCTATTGCCTACCTAAGTATTTTGCAGCTTCCCTAGGGAAAGGAAAATAAAAAAACTAATAGGTTTTTTTTGTTTACAGTTAAAATTTGAGTTCAGAAAATGGAGTTGCTCTGTGTTTAATTGTACATTAGCAACTTAAAGGCAAGAGATGATGAAAACGTCCATGTCTATCTGTGCTACTCCTGAGTGATGGTGCCTACAATACTAAATGAAAAAACACACATTTGCACTACTATGACACTTTCAACTGAGGTTTGCAAAGCATGCTGCAAACAGTGTTTTAGCCTCAAAGTAATTTTAATGCATAAGCTCTCACTTTACAGTTAGAGAGACTGAAGCACGCAAAAAGGTATGGGCATTTTCCACAGCTACATTCTGAACTGGCTGAGAAATTTGTGAACAAAGTCTGCCAGTCTTTTCCCCTTTTCTGGACTTTACCCTTAGGCACCACTCACAGCATGCCATACGCTCCAGGACATAACTGGCTTGTGCCTTACTTTTGCCCCATTGTAGCAAGAAGGAAAAGCTCTACTGGTTCCAGTACAAGACCCAAAATTGCTTGAAGTTTCTGTCCTCAGTCTGCTTCTGACACTGCCAGGGCTACCAAAGTTCAGGAAAGGGAGCATCTTCTTTACCTCAGAGAGGAAAGCTCACATGGGTGACTGCACATTGCTTCTTATGCAAGTCAGTGTCTTAAGGGTGCCATTAAATAGAATGGTTTTCATGACACAGGATGTCATGACATAGGATGTCATGAAAAATTCAAGTTCTGTGTTGTTTTAGAGAAGGAAAAATTACAGATTGAATTTGATGTGTGGACTAGTATTTGGCGCAAGGTATGTATTCAAGTATGCATCTCACCCGGTGTTCTCTTACCTTATCAATAACATTTATAGTTTTCTTGTCTAAGGATAACCTTAGCGTTTATGCTGTGTTATTTGGAATCCTTGATGCAAGACACAATCTTTCCAGCGTAGCTATTCTGTATCAGTTTACCTAAGCAACTTTAAGTATCCAAGGATATCTATTTCTTGGTCATTTTAAAACCACAGTTATCTGCAGCTTCCATTCTCTGCTAACAGATGTTTGGTTACCAGTGTTCAATATTATGCAATAAGACAGTGAGTCCCCAGAACTCCCTGTCAGGAACACAAAGTACTCTAAGATAGATCACTTTCATATTTTCTGGCATTCAGCGATGGGTAAATCTCCAAATGGTTTGTGCGTCCATTTAGTTTAAACTTAATATCCAGAACTCAGATTCCTAGAGCTAAGTTTACTCAAACTCAAAACCAGACTAGTTATATGATGAGATGCATCTTTTTTTAATACCTATATACGGACTATGGTGCCAAGGACTGGTTTTGAAATAAAATAAGGATTGTCTGATGCGCTAAAATTTACCTTGATTGTAATATTTCTCAGGAAGACAACTGAACAGAAAGAACTTCGTTTGAGGCATGGCTGAAGAAGTCTTTTAAAGTGTTGGAAACCTTCCTGTTACACACTAGTCACCCATGTCAACTGAGAAGAGCACAGGCTGCAAAGGTAGATTTTTTAGTAAAAACTTCAGTGATTTCAAGTATTAGGAAAAAGTGAATTGTTCCGTTTTGCAAGAGTAGGACAGCAAAACAATTTCATATATTTTGACTGATTTTATCTCGTTTGCACACACAGTATAGTATATTTTCTTGAATGATTAAGCATAGATAAATCAGTTCTTCATCATAGGTCTACAAATGTGTAATTGACATTTTAACAATTCCACAAAAAAATAAAAGCCTTACTGAGGCAATTACATTTGAAATGCTGTGTAGCAGATATTTTTTTCTTCTAATGGAAGATAATTAAATATAATTAAATTACAATTTCTTCGTGATTTTGCAATGTTAACATTTAAGGCCTGTGTCATTCACTTTTTGCAGCTGTTATTTTGTTCAAGGAGTCAGTGTATTACTTGACTTTTCTGTAAGATTTCCAAGTAGAACCACTTTTACTTCCTTCAATGTTACAATATTTGGCTGGGCTATTCTTATGTGAATAAGCGAGTGAAGGCATTGCAAAAATTTTCATGAATGTGCAAATAATTAGTTTTTCTCAGAGCTGAACTTGTGCAAAAAAGCATCAAGTACCCTGTGGTAAGAGATGAAATTAGCTGTTTGATGCAGTTCCAAAATAGAGCAATCTGAGCTAATACTGCAGAAACTCTGTAGGGTGCAAGAAGGGGTAACAAAATAATGGAAACAACAGAGAGAATTTTAGATGACAGCTTAAAGGACGTGAGGAAGCACACTGAAAACATTTCCTGTAGCACGAGCAGAGGAAAAGGCTTTCACAATTCGTTTCACAGTTCGTTGCCTGTGGAGACTCTGTGTGAGGGTCATCCATGGCAGCAGGCGTACACACTACGTGCACAGCATTTTCTGGGGATGGATGCGTGCACTGAGCAGATGTAGGAGGCACGCAAAAGAAAAGACCAAGTGGGGAGGTTACAAAGGTTGTATGTTTTCTCTCCTGTCGTTGCTGTGTGTACTGTCAACACCTGTGAAACAAACCCTAGCATAACTTCAGGCAAACCAGAGTTTCTTGCTAACCCTTTCACCCTTTACCTTTGAATGATGCAGGGAATCACAAGCTCTGCCTTCTTTTCCCTCAAGATCTACCACGGACTTAAGAACCTGGCTTTTGATTTGACCCAAACTCAAGTGGCTCTCCTCCAGGCACTGCTTCCCAGCCATGTTTGCTGTCATGCTTGCATGGAGTCTTCTCGCAGCCTAATTGCTGGAAAAATCTTCTCTGTTTCTGGACCTCTCTGGTGTCAGAAGGGAAGTGGCTTATTCATACTCTGCTTTGTTTTCCAAGCAAACTTTGTTGACAGCCTGCAATTCCCCCAGAGCCCTTGCGGGACCTGAAATTTTGCCCAGGGTCCTCTCACCCACAGAACTGGCCGAGAGCTCTGGGCGCCGCTTCAGCCAGAAGGCTTGCGTAGAAAGGAGGGAGGGATGTTGCACAGCAGACTGATTTACTGATCTTGGACCTTGGATTTGTACCTCCAGCCTTCCCTCTCCACCCTCCCAAAACTTGGATTGCAAGAGGAATGCCTTTCTCCCTTACTGTGTATGTACTCAGGGTTATAGTGAAACCACGCAATTTCCATGAAGTCATCTCATGGCACCTAGCTAAATGTTTTTTAAAATATTGCCTTCTCCATGAGGAGAGAAGAAAATTAAGAGTCTCTCTTGGGGCTGGTGCACAGCTGATACATGAAAATTGGTGCAAATATGTCTGTTCTCCAGCTGGATGTAACAGCATAGGACATATACGTAAAAGAGTGGGGAAGAGCAGAGTAAGTGAAACACATGCAGGCATTATTCTGCTGTTCAGGGCAACATGCTGGGTTCAACCCCTGAATATCGGCTATTTCACACCCAAAATAATTAAGATTAAAAGTGAGATTTTTTAGGTAAAGGACACATTCATCAAACCCTTGCCACAGGCCAAGAGATGGCCACAGGTTAGAAACTGAATGGTAATAGGTCAGGGAAAGAGAAGAAATCTCTTTTTTGGTTCCTGAATCACAGGGATGTCAGCTTCTAAGGGCTACAGCAAAGTGCACATGGGCTTACTAATAACTGTAATAATCCTAATAAAGTCCAGAGGTAAGGAATTATTCAAGCTCCTTATTATGTCCCACTGGCTTGGGAGAGGATCTAACTTATGTTGTTTGTCACATCTCAAAAACAGTGAATACACTTGCTAATAGGAAAGCTTGGTCTTAACATTATTCTGTAGCTTGTGCTCAGTTTCTGTGTTTTTGTAAGGGCAAACAGAAATGTTTAGCAAGAACAGATGAATTTATGAAAAAATTATTTCTCTGCAATGATGATCCTGGAAAAGCAACAAGGAAACTGTTTAAATGTAAATCTGAAATGGGAAATGCTTCCATAAAAGCATGTATCCTTTTTCCTTAGCTCTCTTCTCTTATCTTATGAAAGAGATAGCTGGAAAAAGTGAACAGAAAATGACTTACTGAAGAGTTGTGCCAGCCCATTCCTTGCAGATACACCAGTTAGGTGCATTAGAGGAAGCAGAATCTGATTCTCTTACATTTCCAGAAAACCCAGGAACTCACTCCTTTTGAATGTTGGCAAAAATAAGTAGGCCATGAGTATTTTCTCTGACAAAGTTTAGTCATAGAGAGGCTGAAAACAGTATATTTGCAAGCACATATGCAAGATGTCAATATACCCTCTGGAAAATCTGCTGCAGCTGGCTGATAGTCTTACAATATTATTAAATGTGGGGTTATTATTTCACCATGTTTAGGTCACTTTTGGATACAACATAAGGAGAGGGAAGTATTGGCCCTGTTGTACTAGACAATGAGCTTTCCATATGTTGGAAATAGCATCAAGAAAAGAAACTGCCCAGCAAAAGAAACTTGGTATCAATGAGAGGGAATACTTAGTACATCACCAATGATCCCATCCACCAGATATTCTCAGACTCTGCCTGTAACCATGCTGTCTGATCTCAAAAAATGAGAGGGATGTTATTTGTCTTTAAAAAAAAAGTAAAAATAGTTAAGCCATCTGTCAACTAAAACCAAGACAAGTGTTCTGTTCTCACTGTTGAAATGGGATATTATTATTCTCATGGGGATTAATAAGCCTAGCTGGAGGAGTCTGGCCCTTCAGGAGGTCAATAGAGGAATGCTTATGATTAATGTTTTGGTCCATGGTCTATCTCTATGCTAAGTTATTAAAGCTACGTTGTCTTTTACCATCCCCTATTAACACAACATTAAATTCCTGCTAGCATTGATGTTGCAGACTGCCCTTGGCTCCATGAAGTAAAATAATACTTTGTGGAAAAGATTTTACTGTACAAATAAGCAGATTTAACATCCCAGTTTTTCCCAGCTCTCAGATGTCAGCATTGCCTGTAATTAGCTGTCAACTGGAATGTGGGTTGCCATGCAGTAACCACACCAAGCATCTTCTCTCACATCTTGATTTCCCATTTCATATATCCCCGTTGAATTTGGAAAATGAATTGTGGAAGCAAAAGAGAGCAAAGGAGAGGAGACTCAGAACGAGCATATAAGGTGAGCCTATTGTAGAATCGGCCTATTAAACATTTTTTGTTTGTTTTTCAGTTTACTAGTCTTCACAAAAAATATAAAATATTGTAGGAAAGCATTGCTTGAAGAAGTAGATGCCTTGAATAAAATAATCTCATATATTCAGCAGTTAAAAATATATTTCAAAGGGCAGTTTCCACTATGAAATTCAAAACTCTCAAGATGGATGAATGGTGATAACAGTGACGTATTTCCAGGTGCTTTTATTTTTTATGATAGATTAAGGGTGAAAGGTGAATGCTTGCTGCAAGTTCTGCATGAAGTCTTGTTTCTTCACCTGACAGATCTGTGAAGGTTGTGTAAGCCTCTCCAGAAAACCTAGTCCTAATCGGTTGCTATCATGAGGCTGGTAGAACATCTTCTCCTATTTAAAGTAAGTTTAGTTTTCCGGCTGCCATCATTCTCCTGACTTTCACAGAAGTGCTCCATATTTGCAGGAAACTATCGAGCAGACCCAGCCTGCCTTGAGTGTTGTGATACTGGCAACAAAAATGTCAGCTATGACTGTCAGGGAAGATGAGAGAGCTGTTGATTAATTCCCCAGTTTTATTCTGCCACTTGCCAGCAGGCAAGGCAAATGCGTGCTTTTGTTGCCTACACACAAATGTATACAACATTGTAATATAGTCTTTTGTTACTTCATTACCTGTTTTGTTTTTTTCCAAATGGGTAGAAAGATATAACAAGAACTTTAACTAGTCCAGAGAATGGCTCTCTGGTTTCCACCACACTTCTCTGTGGAACTGGATGCACTTGTTGAACTCTTGAGGCTTTAATTGTAATGACACTGGATATCCTGAACATTAGCACTTCTGATAGGTACAACTGCTGTTTTTAGAAATAATTATGGCAGTGACACTGATAGCAGCTGTATTTAATCATGTGGGAGCTAGCTGTAGGAAAAGTTTTCTGTAAAGGCATCTTTTTCTTGATTACTGTTTGCTTCTATAAGGCCTATGGATTCTTCCAAACTTTTCAAAGAAAGGGGGAAGGGGACAGGAGGCAGATATTGTCTCTGAACTCTTTTTTTCAGCATATGAATATGCTCCTCAGATTGCTAAAAAGGCATCTTTTTATTAAACAAAAGTAACTTGTAAAGTAAAGTCCTTACTGTCTCTGTGTGCAGTAACACACATCATTTGGGTAAGAAAAGGTAAACAGGGAACTATCAGCAAGATGACAAATCTGGTGATTTTGACAATACACCGGGCAACAGAGGCCATGTTAAATACCAAAGTGAGCATGGACAACCTCCAGTACAAATGGCAACAATGTTCAAAATGTGTTGGAAAAGGCTTATGTTTTCCAAAACCAGTTAAGAGTCACAGGCCAAGCATTCAGCAACTTTCTCAGGAAAAACGGCCATCTGAGGGGCTGCTGCTTTTGCAATCACAATAAACCTCCCAACACACAAGCGCTGTTAGCAGTGGAGTGACTAAACTCGGGATGTAAATCACTCTCCAGCTTTCATACAGAGCATTGCTAATCTCTCTGGAATATCATGTTAAAGCCATATTCTGCATTTCCATGAAGATTACGCTGTCTGACAGCAATGGTTTGTCCCAAAGCAGCGATGGAGCTGGGTTAGCCCTGTGTTAAGGGGTTGGAGTGAGGCCAGCGTTTCTCCTCAGCTTCTCAGAGAATGAGTCAACACACCTGCTCTAAAAATCTGGATGCAGTCAGCAGCCAGCGATGTAATCTTTGGCACAGTCACCAGAACTCCATCTGAATTATGTTCTTTAATTCAGGTTTTAACGCTTTTAATATAAGACGCTATTGGAATTTTTCAGGACCTCAAGTTTTTTTTTCCCCAAAAGATGTTCAATTAAGACAGTAAAACCACTGCTTGCTTTAGCTAAAATTTTAATGTTTCTTGTGAAAACTATAATAAATGTTACTTTTGAAATACAAATAAACTCTTTGTTTTTTGGCAAGAAACAGTCTTTTAATCTTTTTTTTAGTTAGCTGTATTTTCTCAGCGATAGTAGGACTGCATTCTGCAAAACAAGCATTCCTATGAGTAATTCCACAAAGTTAAGGAATTAACTCGTGAATAATGGCTTGCCGAGCTAGACCTATGTTTTTGGAAAATTCTTGAATATACATATAGCAGAAAGAGAATTTTAACTGAGGAATTTATTTTTACTCCGCAAGAAAGAAGAATCAAAATGTCCATTAAATAATTTTGGTAATCTGACCTTAGAATATTGTCTTCCAATCTCTACAGAAGGAAAATTGTGCAGATTGTGGTACAATAACAGAAGCCAAGTTAGCATACAGGTAATATAAATCCCACTGAAAACTATTGTTAGGGTGTGTTGGAGTGGGTAGCATCATGTATATGGTGCAAATAAGCACAGCCCGTTCCACAGCTCAGATCCAGCTGTTACCAGCAGATAGTTTCATTTCCAGGGTGATTTGAAAATGCTGAGCTACCTGTTCCTCCACAGCCAGCCATGAATAGAAGCAGCCACTAAAATTTTCTGTTTATTGGCATGTGGTTGCCAAGTTTTGCAACTTTCTCCTGGTGCAGGAGGAGGTGTTGCCAAATGAATTCTTCCCAATGTATGGAGCAAACTGCTCAAGTAACCTCTGTATCTTCCCACTGTTGTATCCTCCCATTTAATTGGTCACAATGGGGACGAGACCAATATGCTGATGGAGCTCTCCATGTTTCAAAGCCAGTGGAGGATCTGGAGCTCTTTATGAAAGTTACCTATTATCTAATGTTGCAAAACAGAATTAATTAAAAAGCAGAGCAATTAATATCACAAGTGCAGAGAGGAATCCCCTACTTATTCAAAATAATTCAATTCTACTGCTTTGAAAATAGAAATGCAGCTTTAGTTTATATTTTTTAGAAAACCAAGCGACAGCTTCTACAGGGTTTCCTTAGATGCGATATTTGCCATGTTACTTCCTAAGAAATATTTCAACTGAAGTGGTAGAGATACCTAATTCTCTAAGATTACTACCCATCTGACATGTTACTGTACAAAATGCAGAAATTTGCACTGTGAAAGACCTGAAATATATTATCAGTTAGAATTATGGAATGGTTTGGGTTGGAAGGGACCTTAGAGATGATCTAGTTCCAACTCCCCTGCCTTGGGCAGAGACACCTTCCACTAGACCAGGCTGCTCACTGCATAAGGGGAAGGGAAAATGAAGAAAGGAGAAAAATCTAGATGGGAGACTGAAACAAGGTGTTGTCAGACTGAAAAAAGAAGGGGGGAGGGAAAGAGAGAGAGAGAGAGAAAAAAAGAAAGTGTACAGAGAACCAGGAGGCTCAGTTCTCTTTGAAACAGGCATCATTTCTTAATGTTTGTAAATAACCTACCAAGCTGGGCTCACATTTTCACTGGGGGATGCAATAAGGAGCAGGAGGATTATGTAGAGAGGAGATGTTTCTGAGACTATGACTCAGATATTGTACTCTTAAAAACAGAAAATAATGGATATACAAATTGCATGTAAGCTCTGAGATTAATATCCAGTTGGAGGAATGGGTACCAATGGATCGATGGATGGAGGACCAGTGTTCTCCCATAAGCCACATTTCTTCAGAAAATTGTGTTGAAAAAGTATACCCTTAATACTTCCATTGGCAACCAAAGCCTTCTGCCCAAATGATGTTGATTAAATCCTACTGCTACTGTTACTGCTATGACATATTGGACAATTCATATTTGTTTCTGTATCTGGCCAGACTAACGAGTTTCATTCAAGTATATTTTGCAAAAGTAGCACATAGAAAAAGCTTGAAAACCTTTCATGACTGCTATTATTGGTGGAAAGGGATGTTATTTGGTATTTAAATCCATGTAATTGAGACAAAACCCTTAAAAATTTCTTCTCAGATTTTTAAGCCACATAATAAACTAGTAAATAACTTGAACATGAAACCCAACCACCTGTCTTTATTCAATATGTATCAGCAGCTGGCTTGGGCTTTTGTCGTGACTGTGGGAATGAGTTAATATGTTTAAGACAAGTATTTCTGCGACTGGCTTGCAGTTCAAGTTGTCTCCCATAGCTCAACAGCCACATCAACAAAATGAATGCTAGGAAAACAGCATTAGAAAAATGCATTCCTCTCAAGCTGCTGGAGCAGGGAGCCCTCAGGTCAAGGGTCCTAGGAGAGATGTGGGTCAACTTAACAGTGCTTCCAAGTGAATCGTTCCACAAGCCAGCTGTGTGTTCATCACTGAAGAAAAAATGAAGTTTTTCTGTGAGAAAGAAAGCCTCAAATAGAGTACTTTCCTTGGTTCACAAAGAATTATATCATCATGGTTCAATAGGAGTTAAAACAGAAAGAAAAAAATGTTATATAGAGTAAACTGAGGTTGTTTAGAAATGTCAATCTTTCCTGCACACCTTTGAAGTTCTACCATCTACTCAGGTGTCAAATCCTCCATTTCCTTAATTGTTTCTCAATCAGTCATTTTAGTATTTGCTGTTTTGGCTGGGACACAACATGACTTTTGCATCTAGGAATAGCATGGAGATGTCAGGCATTGTGCACTGTCATCAGCTGCTCATACTAGCTGGGAGATTGATATGAGTGAGGGTTATGGGAGATTATGAATGATTAGAAACAGGAAAATGCACTTTTAAACTGGGGCAAACTGGAACGCAGAGAAGTTGACTCTGCTGCCAAGAGGCTTATGGAAATGTCAATGGGGCTATGAAAAAGAACTGAAATAGCCAAAAATATTCAATGTGTCATTAATTAGTGATGTGGTTATTGCCTATGAAGATGAACTGAGAATGGTTCCAAATTTCTGTTTTATTTTGCTGTCAATAGATTTTTCTTCTTTTGAAGAAAAAAAAAGTTTTTCCTTCTTTTCTCAGCCTGCATTTTCTTTTTTAATCCTGGCATTTTTAGATTTTACTAGTGATTGAACATGCTAAATAGGAATTGATCTTTTGCTAGAAAAATGCTCACAACAAAGAATCAGTAAGCTGTAGATATATTTCTTTTATAAAGAAGCAGTCTTACAGTCCTCACTAAATTGTGCCCCGGCGCTGGAACTCTTATTCCTTCACCCAGCTGCACAATGCCTGCATACTCACTCCAGTTTACTCTTTACCAAGGTAACTGCCCTTTTCAGTCCTGAGGGTTTCATTCTTCCTGTCCTTACTTAACTTGGCAGAAAATCTAGACTGAGTATCATGAGCAGCAACACTGGCATCAAGGAGAGTTTTGTATGGTTAAGACTGCTGGGTTGGGTGCTGGCTCCTTCTCCCAGGATACGAACACAAATATTCAACATCGATAGCTCATGAGGTTAGTCAATATATCAGCAAGAGGAGCAGATGGACAGTGTATTTAGCATTCAGACTTTAGGCAGTACATGATTCCAGGATGCCCAAGTTTTGCAGTTTTGACTCATTTTGTACTTCCCTTCTCTTTTTTTTAATGCATAATTGTAGTGAAGAAGTTCCTACAGAAACGAACATGATGCAGGGCTCACTGCTGAATGACTGGTCTATTAATTAGACATCTTTAGATAAAAGGCTGTTCTATGCTCAACAGATTAAACTGAGCCCTTGAGATATTTGAAGTTTGTTTCGTCACTATCAGATAAACACAACAGAACATGCCAACCTGCAGAGGTTCATGACTAAACTGTTTGCAAGGTTAAAAAGAAAGGGAGAGGAAAAGCCTTGTTAATCTTCTCCATTCCTAATTCAAAAAAAAGTAAATATTTTTGTGAAAACATTTCAAAGGCTTCCACTTTCAGCTATGTGGCAGGTCGAGATTAGGGAAAACCCAAGCACCTCCTAAGGTTAAACACACTATTTGTCTCTGTCTTTCAAACTATATCTGAGTATATTTTGCAGATAAGTTTAGATAGGTTAAAGCTCAAACTCCTTTCCTTTGACTTTTTACCTAGAAATATATAGCCAGAGATGGAGTAAGTTCAGAGCAATATTTTCCTCTCATTATAGATACTTTACTCAGTTCCTAGCACCAATAAAAAAATGTATTACATGAAAAGTATAATGATTTGAAGCTCCTATGACATTACAGATAGAATACTTTTTGAGTAAAATAAAATTTCAGGCAAACAGCATTTTAGACAATTGGAAAGCTTTTAAAGGGCTGTTAGATATGCTTTGTTTACCACATTCACTCAGATTATTAACTTATTTATTAGTCTCACAGAAGACTGGAATAGTTTTTGGTAGATAATTTGCCTACTGTACTTTTATTTTGAGGTAGGGAAACTACTATGATGATGACATAAATTAATTAATTTGCATTATATTGTACAAATTAAGCTTTGATTTTGAACATGAAATTGGATTGGGGGCAAACGCATTTCTGAAAAGACCAAAGAAACTGTTTTCACTTCACTGAGTCTTGTGCTTGGATGGTCCCCCTGATGTGGATGTGGTGGCAATGGAATTAAATTTCATTTTCATTAATTGCATTACAGCTATCTATTGTGCAGGAAAAGTCCCTAACTCCACATAGCAAAAGTAGTATTTACAACTGTTACAGAGAAATCTCTCTAGCCCACACAGGACAAATGCCCTGCAACTCCTTTCTCAGGGTCAGGCTCAAGAATATATTAATATATTCAGAATCATTTTATATTTTATTTATATTTATATTTTAAAATTTTAGCTTGGGAATAGACTATATAAACATTTCTATCTGTCTTGAATAGTAGGCACAGATCTTAGCTGCTGTGAAGTGGCAAAGTGCCAGCATCATAAAAGAAAACACATTTATTTATGATGACTGACTTTCTGAGCCAGGAAATCTCTTTGATTTCCTTCAGTGGCAAGAGAGTCTTAAGTACAGGTGAGGGCAGACAGGCAGATAGAAAAATATTCCTTGTAGAAGTACTGAGAGATTTGCTGAGGGTAAGAGGAGTCCAGCAAGGGGCTTTTCTGTGTAGAGTCATGCAGCTGATGCTCAGCTGCCTCCTCTTGCTGTGGGCCCCCGAGAGCCACCCAGCCAGGGATACTGCCTGTGTGGTTACCCCTAAAACCACATCAGAGTGGGGTTTACCCCACAAAAAGGAAAACAACAAAAGCTACAGAGACCATATTTCCCTGTGGTGGGAAGGGTGGAATTGTCTCATCCAGCCTCCCAACTAGAGGAAGCCCAGCAGCAGCAGCAGCAGCACACCCTTCCTTTTGCAAGGCACATCCCGTTCATGGACCTCAGGAGATGATCTGGCCGTATAACCTTGGAATGTGGGCAGCAGATGTTGGGGAGCCCAGTGCCCTACAGATGGCTTACACATGGTTTTGTCTTCCACGCCCCAGTGCTGTATTGTGGCTGTCTCGCTGCTGCATTGTCTCAGCAAATTAAAGGGGTGGGGGTTTAAAAGAAGAAACAAAGGAGGAAATCTGGCACTCTACAGGTGCAAACCCTCCAGCAAGGGCAAGATTTTAGGGGATTACTACAGAAATCGTGTCAGTTAGTTCAGACAGAGTATACACTGCCACTGAGACCATTTTCTGCAAGGCTTGTTGACTGGCCCTGCAATCAATCCATGGTTTGAGAAAGCAATTCCTTCCCTTGAACATTTATCCTGTGAAATGTTCCCACTGACAGTATTTTAGCCTGGAATTTTCTTGTGAAGAAAACATTTGATTTTACTAGCCTCTGAGTAAGACAGCCATGTCTTACTCCCAACTTTTGTGTAAATCTTCATTTTCATTCCTTTTTGCTTTGTACTCATAGATGGAAACATCAGATAGGTTTGGAAGAGCAGTTGATCCCCACTACAGGAGGACGCAGTCTCCATGGCCTGGTTTTAGGAAAGCTGACCTTAAGAATAGCTCTTGTCCGAAGCATTTGGTAAAATGTTATGTTCAGTTACCTACAGGTACCGTACGTGGTTTGTAACCCATAGGATGTAGTGAGCTTTATCCTGCCACAGTGTGGTCAGGAAAGAGGCCTGTTCCTTTCATCCAAAAGTTTAAAATTAAAAGCTATTTGTCACCAACATGACAGCTGTGTTTCTTTCTGAATGGAAAATAAAAGTTGAGTCTGCATTTTTTTCAGGTTTCATATAAATCTATATGAACCCCTGGCAGGGAAAATAATCCTGTGTGTGTGTCAGCATTCCACAGCAGGGTTTTAACAAAGATCACATGTTACATGGTCAAAAACCAAAGCACAGAAACACTGCAATTGAAAACAAAACCCCTGCATATCTGAATAACCCAGCCTCAAAGCTATTAATCTGAACAGCTGCCCTGTGCATGATAGGCAATAAAGGACTAATTCACTCAAAAAAAGCACAAAAAAACTCCCAACCAAACCCCAACCAAAAAACAAAACAAACCAAACTTCTACAAAAATATGCTTAAGAAAACCAAATTTCATCAATTTTTTTGCACACAATATTCTTTCATTACATTAACCATATTCTTCCATAACTTTTCCTATCTTGCTTTCTTAACATCTGACTGTAAAAAGATTTTTATGCAGTGCACTCTTAATGCTCGACAGCAGAATTAATTGTTAAAGAAAACAGGAAATAAAAAGCAAAATTAGCTATTATAATTGAGCCATGGAGAATTTTAGTCTAGTCATTATTTGATCCAGATTCGTATTTTCCAGAGCATGTAGTTATGTGATATGCTCTCATATCACATGAGTAAGAAATGATATTGTTGATTCATGATCCTAAGAAAATTTTGTTTTGCAAAGATAGGAGCATGTGTTATTGCAATGCACAGAAAGAAGAGTAATTAAAACCATGGTTATTTAATTTTTTTATCAGTCGTGAAATTTATTGAGAGCTTTGGTATTTGAATTTCTGTATTTCTTGACAGGAGAGGAAAAGCAGAGACAGTGGCTATACACATGTTTCCAAAATGCCCTGCAAGTTTGTTCAAAATGCCCTCCAAATAGTCTTTTACTCTGTTTTGATGTGCTTTGGCAGTAATTCAATTTACTGATCCATACCCTTTAGCCAATTAGTGCCTGTTCTAGCAGTAGGTGGATGTTGCAATGCACACATTGAAGTGTTAGGATGGGAAATGACAGCACAGATATTAAGAAAGAGACTATTCACTGTTATGATCTAAATATGATTAATTCCATATTCCAGTTTTTGATTATCACACATTTTCTTGTAAAACACAAAAAGTTGAAAAATGATGGAAATACTTATTCTCTGCCCTCTTCAGGATAAGAGAGACAAATCTGTTCATACACTGACTGGTCTGGCAATACAAGTGACCCACATACTAGGATCTGGCACGTTTATCCCTTGCAGCAGCAAATTTCAAGTTAGTCAAAAGCTCTTGGCTTCAATTTCATGGCTTTTAGGGGTCAGTTTATAGTTTGTGAGTTTGCTGGTGCAATTCTGTATGAAAGTATCAGATTAAAAAGCCTAATTAAAAAAAATGCAATTATGTAAGGAGATGGTTAAATTCTGAAAGCTTTACTCATTACTTAGCCTTGATTAAGAGCAAGTTCTGACTGAATAAAATCTGTGTAAGGACTTTTGGATTTAGGTTCTGAGTGCTTTCCCACAAATTTCTCTGAATATTTTTTATTCATGTTTGGATACTTAGTGAACATCTGCGTTTGGAGATTTGTTTTGATTTGGTCAAAAGAAGAAGATTTTTTAAAGTGTGTTTAAGCATAAGTAATTTAGAGATAAATAGCTTCCTGCTCAGTTAAAATACTCTTCTAATGCTTCTGCATGTGACTTGGCCCAGGGCAGCTTATTATTCTCCCTGCATCACAGAAGTGTGTAGCACATATTTCATGGTTGTTTAGAACTGGAAAAAAAGGCAAAGGGTGGGGAAGGAAAGACAAAAACATCTTTTGGTGACTTGGACTTTGAGGGTTTGTCCAGAGGATGAAGACAACTTGGAAGTCCTTTGAAGGGATCCACACACTTCTGTTCATATGGTTAAACCCCTGTGGTGGTTAATCATTTAGTAGAATCAGAGCCACACTTAAGCCATGCATAAAAGTATGCCACTCAAATGAACAGGGGCTTTTTTAGAAGGTAAATTTGGGATGAGACTTTCTTTAAACAGATTTTGAGAAGGGTGAGTAGATGATCAAGCTCAGCTCAGAACTAGATATTATATTTGCCTGTTTTCAAGCTGCAAATTGAACCTAGAGTTTGTTACTTGCCGCTTGCCTGATACCCATTTTCAAAGGAAAAATGCTCAGCCTCAAATAAAATAGTAAAGTCAAGTCAGTCCCAAGTGGAATTTCATTGGTTAGTGAGTGGTACTAATATCAGCATGCCAGGTATTACATCCATACTACAGCACACTGTTCTGGGCACTGGAGGCCAGAGGAAGTACATGCTCCTTACATATAGTCCCAAACAGCCAAATTAAATACCATGTCTGCAGCTGCTGCAGATTCCTGGTAAACCCAAGCCATAAGTCATAGACCCTCTGATGTTACTGATATAAGAAAAATAATATCTATAATAATAATAATATT
>VZTA01022444.1:1400-198848 GCA_013398855.1 Mohoua ochrocephala
TTTTTGTTCAAAAAAAAAATTTTTAATTTTTTTTTTTTTTTGTCTTCTTTCAGTAACAAGTTCACAGAAAACTTCAGGAGGCCTTTACAAAGGCTTGTAACCACTTTGAAGGTGGAAACTGTTTTTATATACGTACAGCACTTGCGTAACAAGGTCTTGACAGTGAATGGGATTCCTGGGTGCAGTTGCAATAAAGTGATTAATAGTATCATTCATGGTATCATACCTCATTCATAGGTTTCCTGTAAGTTAAGAGGAATACATTGGCAGGAATACAGTGGTTGTGACTTTAAACACGATACTCTTGGGGGAAAAGTGACGGCTAGCACATGCACCGAAGGGCAGTGCAATTAGTAAAGCTACGTAAAAGGCTCAAGAAAATAATTTTTAGAGCAAAAAAAATGTGGAAAAACAAGCCCACAAAGGTCTAGTTCTGAGCTAGTTCTGTGGCACAGAAAAAGCAAGGTGGATATTGCCACACAGCTGGTGAAACCAAGGACAGAAAACAAGATGTGTCTGTCAAAGGGATGGGTCGGGGTGATCACTCTTCAGAAACACACAAGTAGGGTGTGGGTTTGTTTGGTGTTTTGGTTTTTATTTTTTTAACCTGGACACAGCAAGGACTGGTTTTGTCACCAAAATGTTTGTCACTTGCTTGTGGCACAAATCACTGAGAAGGCCAGGCAAGATGCAAAAGAGAATGCAGAACACCTGTCAAAGGAGAAGTAAATGTCCTGGCTGTGGGCTGCAGCAGCTCAGGATGCATTTGGAGCCTCAAGAGAAGTGACAAATAACGTGTCGATATTTCCTATAAAGCTGCTTATTTCATTCGAAAGCAAGTAATGGGTCAATATTTCTGCTTATTTCATTTGGGGAATAAGTTGTTAAACACCTACCACTTGGCCGAAGCATGGAGAAATGTGCAGGGGGGTGATAAAATATGACCCAGTGTTTCACTGTACCACCACGATTAGCTAAAACGAGACATTTAGCCCGATCCAAGAAAACATCAGCCCTCGGGAGCAGGCGGGGTGAGTAACACTGGATCGCTTGGGCTGCGTCCCTGCCCAGCCTCAAAACGCTCCCCGGCCAGGGCTGCCCCTATTTTTAATCGCTGCGCTATGAAAAGCCCCGTTTCGCAGCACCTGAACCGGCGCTTTGCAGGCGGGGGGACTCGGGAGCGCGTTTATTACGCGGCTGTCATCGCTTTTGAGGAAACGGGCCCAGGGCGTTTCGGATGTTGTCCTAAAGCCACCCGGTGCGACAGGCACAGCGTGGCCTTTCTGCACCGGGGCAGCTCCCGCTGCGTGGCACAGGCTCACCGATCCACCCACGGAGAGCCGGACCCCGGGGGATTTTTGCCCCGGGCCCAGCGACACCCTGAAGTTTCATTTATTAAATTGCCTCCCATCTTGTTTACATTGTTTCGCAGGGAGGTGTTTACCCGCCCGAAAAGCTGAAATGTTTCCTCTACTTGCAACACAAAAGCCCAGGAGTGAGTATTGTCGCTGGAGATAATGTTACAGCTTTGGCAAGATGACACTTAAAAACTTCATCAGCCTTCCAAGAATTTCGGAAATAGCGATGAATAAAGGCAGCGAGTGCTAAGAGCAGGCAGCGCTTGCAAGAAGTGCCCTTACCAGCAGCGCTTTCAAGAGCTGTTTTCTGTTTTCACTTATCATTAGAGCTGCACAGCTCAGACTGCTTTTAAATAATTATACTTAACAGTTTAAAAAACCCTCCCGTGCTAAAATAAATTTTAGCTAAGATGGTTTATGCTTTGCAGCCTCACATGACACTCAATCTCTCTCGTGTGACTCTCGTAACAAGTCAAATTCATGTATTTTGATACTGCGCACGTGATTGAGATACTTGGATCACTTAAGCCTGCACAAAACTGCAGTGCTCGCATGTCATTTATCTTAAAATCCTATTGTAGCACTCGTGGAGTGTAATTTCTTCAGTGAATGGAAATTTATACTGACAGAGGTGTTATAAAACATGGGAAATACTGGGAGGAGAGGGCCCAACATTTTCTTTATCTCTTCAAGTGTTCACTAACGGGGATTTATTTTTCATCTCGGCGCAGGTTACAGAGCTCTGGTGCAATTAAAGGGACCCGTTTCCAGACTTCTTAAGCAAAACTCCCGTTACTTGCAACAGGTGGGAGCTGTGTGCTGCAGCCTCGAGGCAGCGAACTGGTTCTCAGGCTTCACTTTCCACGCTGGTCGCTAAAGCTCCTTGCAGAAAATCACCCAAAGAAACTCCTGGGATCCCAGCCTCTACCTCCCCGTTTCGAAATGCATGGGTGAGAAAAACCAATTTATATTCATAACCTTGAGTAAATAAATTGTCACTTTAACTACACATTTTATTGTAATTAAGCGCTTCCCGGTAATAACCAACCCACACTATGGAGCTGTTTCTTAATATAACGGTAAGGCAAGTTCTCAGCTGTGAGCAGAATTAGGGAGCTTTTAAAAGCACAGACCGTTTGATACACACCACGCACAGGGTGATGTGGCACGGTTCTCAACATGTGGAGAAAAGGCGGTTTTGCTAAGGAGCTGTGTCCTTATTTTCAAGAAGGGCTGTTGCTGTGTGGTCAGCAAAATCGAATCTCACCTGCGGAATTTCCCAGTAGGATTTTTACCCAGTATTAGCCTCAGTCTGCTCCCAGTGGATTTGCCTAACTCCAAAGGGAGCACAGCTGAAGCAGATTTAGACCTTCCCCAGCTTTCTAAGGACTCGCTGCTGTCACCTCTCCATAATGCAGCTACAATTAACTTTGCTGGAATTTCTATATTTGAAGCAGCTTGAAATTAGAGCCCGAACTTCCAGACGTGGATGCAGATAGTCTTTGCTACTGTCTGTGCGAGCCCTCGGGCTTCACACTAAAAAAGTCCACCCGTGTTGACAAATTTGCCCTTTGCAGTCTGGCTTCGCTGCGGCTGGCAAAAATAGCAAGTGATACAGCAGACAGAATGGGCCCTAAACTATATTTTTTGATAGCTTTTCTTAGCTCCAGACTAAAGAGCAAGGCATCAGATGTTGACAAATTAGCAGGGAATATACGGAGCAAAGGGATTTGTTACTGAAATGCCCACAATCCGGCAGTTTTGCAGTCCCCCAGAATTTGAACTTTTCCCTTGGTTTTCAGTTGTATTTTGATTAGAGTGTAAATACCAGCCACTGGCACATATCAGCTGGCATCAGAGCCACGTGCCAAAGCTTTGTTCAGGTTGGAGCTTTAGTGTCGTTTTACTCATCCACGGATTTTGTTAGGACTTCTGGGGCACAGCTCATTATTTTTACCGCTGTAACCAGCAGTCGTTGTATAATTATTCCTCTTTAAATCCAGGAGAACTTGTCTGGCCTTTTGGGTGAGGAGCTTAATTGCACAAAGGCTCTGGAGGACGGTCGATGCTGGAGAGTAACTGTACCACTGGCGTGTTACCTGCCCCCAAAAAGGAGAATCCAGGCGCTAATCCATATCCCCAAGTCATGCCAGCTTGCTGGGTACCAAAGCACGCCCACACTCGAGCTGGAGACTTCTGTGCTAAGGCAAGGAGGATTACGGACACCACGTGACTAATTCTTCAATGACGGTATGCGTTTAATTGGTAAAGGACTGCATTTTCTATCCTTTTTTAACCCAGGTCACAGTGCCAAAGGACAGCCTGGTGTTTGAGGCTCCTTTCAGGTATTTTCTTCATTGAGATGCGCTGTACTTAAGGCTGCTGTTGTTGCCAGCTTTATCTTATGCCCTCAAGCACTACCGTGCCTTTTAGTGTTGAGAAACCAGCATTCAAATTCCCCTGAAACACCAGGCTGTGCTGCTTTCACAGCTCACAGAGGGACAGAGGGCCTTCCCTCAGCCTCAGGTACAAAAGCTCTGGCTGCTCCAAAGCCAGTGACCAGGAGTCAGGAAAAGCACAGCTTAGAGAAATATATATATATATATCAGCAGACTACAATCCCAAACTTTAGACGTGTCCTGCTTTTAAGCTTTCTGCCTCAGATTCCCTGTAAAATACAAATAACAGCATTGATGATGTTTAGCTCATAAAAAAGCAAATATTTCTAACTTCCAGGAGTGTGTCTTGCAGCCAGTTGAAGTCAATGCAGCTTAAATTCAGTGGAAGGAAGATATTTCTACCAGCTGATGGTACGTGACCATTCGAACAGTTTACCAAGTGCCACGGCAGCAAAATTCCTTCTGTTCAAGACTGCCTGCTTGCCTGGCAGGAAAACGCGTTCCCAAATTGGTGTAGTAACACTGGAATCGCTTCTTGGTGACAGCCCCGTTGACTGACAGCCTCCAGTAATGGCAGCCTATTAATCTCCTGCTCTGTGGCCGTAAAGCATTCTGTCCTCCTTCCATTAAAAGCTGAAGGGAAATAAATACAGGTCCCATCATCAGATCGTTTTGCCTGCATTCCTGCTGTCTAAAAAGCCTCTGCATGAGATGGACAAGCAGAAGGGCTCAAGAAAATGTCCCCATCGTTGGCATAAGGCCAGCCAAGGTGTGACACTGCAAACGTGGGGCTCCGGAGCTGCTGAGCTGCCCTGGTCGTTCCACTTTGCTGTGCACAACAGCCCACGTTGCTGACGCTGCCTGGGGGAAGGGCGAGGTGTGAAACCTGCTCTGAGCTTGGAGTGTGTTTGGGCCAGGTCAGGGCAGCCTGAAGTGCTGCGTGCCTTTGGGTGGCTGCCAGCAGAGCCTCTGGGGTTTTGCAACACCTGAAAAAGAGCCTGGGAATACAACAGCCCTTGAACCTGCTGCAGTGAGGAGAGCCCTCAGACTGCCCCCCAACCTTTTGTGCTTAAGTTACCGTCCCCTGCAAAGGAGGATAGGAATTATTTATCCACATTGTCTTCAGGTGTTGGTGTTTTACCTGGAAATGCAATGCAGGTCTTTTAAAGCACATATGGTGGCTACAACAGCCTAGAGCCAAAGCCTGTCATCTCTCCTGCTCCCTCGCCTTCCTCTCTCCCCAGGTGTTTAGTTGGCAGAAGAACATCTTTCAAATTCCAGTATTTTATTTAAAAAGCTCAACTCGGGGATTTTAAACTGGTCGCAATTAAGGTTTAACAACAGGAAAGTTCTTGCAGAGGTGCCACGTCCCTTTGAAATGGCTTTGCTGGAGAAAAGAATCCCTATCCATCCTGCAGCCAGCTGGACTGCACTGCAGGGTTAACTTTCACTGTTACCTGTGGCCTTGTGCCTCCTGACACACTCGAGGCATGTGTGGAAGGACCAATAAAATATGTCCTGGAGTGTTTGGTGTATTTTTAGAGTTTGTCCCAGATTATTGGCCTTTGTCCCAGATTTCAGTGGTTAGGGTATAAGAATGCCCGGTGGGGCTGAGTGCTTCCTGCCTTGCTCTCAGGAAGGCTTTAATCAGGAAAAATACCCTCTCAGAGAAGGCAAATAATTAAGTTTTTGTGGCAAATCCTCTATTGCCATTAGCAGGAGATGATAAACACTCAAGACCACAGTATAAATAGAGCAAGGCAGATGCACTAAGATTTAAAGTGCAACATTATTGTGTTACATGGTATCGAGTAATGAATTGGACATTATAACAAGGTAGCTTTCCTTTTTTCTTTATTGGGACCAGAGTTTGTTTTTACACTGTAAATTGTCTGTCTTGTGGGGAAATGCTGGTGCAACCCTCCTGAAGGAAGCTCATCCCACCTGCTGGCAGTGTGCAAGCAGGCAGCGAACGATGGAAGGGATCTCCACGTGTCATCCCATCCATCCTCCTCCCTTTGGCAGTGGTTAATCGACCTGTGGCATTCCTGGTAAATGCTCATCCAACCTCCTCCTGCAGTGCTCCAGCCTCCCAGGGCATTACAAGTTTGGTGTGCAGATTTTTTTCCTCCTGTGTAAGCCTTTCCTGGTGTAATTTGGTCTTTACTGAGCACATGGGGAACAATTCTTCCTTTTCTCTCCTCTTCAGCTTTGTCACATGGGAAGATGGTCTCTCTCCATCCTGCCAAAGCCAAAACAATCCAATTCTTTTGTCCCTTCCTTGTATTTCTGGTTGTGCAGCATGATCCTCACTCTCTCCCTGGGCTGCTTAGCCGTATCTCAGGGGCTAAATTCCCTTGCTGAATTCCTGGGCTCCCCATGCCAACATATCTGTCATCCACTCCTCAGCTCTGGAGGAATTCTCTGGATTCATCCCTCCCAGTTACATTGCAGGTCATTGGGGTGCTGAAGAACTCCCTGACGGACTCATCCAAGCAATTTCTGGCTTTCGTGTGCTGCCACCTTGGTCTTGCCTCTTTACCTGCCTACCAGCTACTTCTTGCCAAGCTGCCTTAGTGCACTTTCTGCATGGGACATTCCACGTGTCATAACCAATACCAAGTATAAAAACTATTCTGTGAAGATTCCAGTCACTGGTCCACCAGTTTTGTAGGGACGTGAGAGTGACACGTTGCCAATACAGATGCAGATAAAGTCCTGCTGCACCCAGTGGTGCCTGTGAGAGCTTGCTTTCCTTCCCAGTGCTCCCCAGTATTCAGCTCTTGGACATTTTGGCACGTTATCAGTGATAAATGTATTCACAAGTGAGAGCAGACAGCCCTGCAGGTTGTGATGCCAGGGTATTATGGGTTCTTGGCATCGGCAGTGCCTCTCTGTGGATTTCAGACGAATGAAACAGAAATATTTTTATAGCCAGCCTCAAGTTTTTATCTATTTGTAGGTGCCTTGGTGCTCCCTAAATAGGGATTAGGTCCTTTAGAAGGAAGACTGCATTTTATGTCTTGACTTTCCTGGCCCTTTATGCACCCAGGCCTCTCTTGCTCCCAAAGGCCACTGATCTTGCCCTTTATTTTTGCCAGTCATTTGTGCTGAGAAACAGGTACTGGCAGCTGGGAAATTATCAATAATACATGAAGCAAACAATCTGTTTTCTATTTCTCGTGGCCTATCCATGCTGTGGGATGTTGCACAGACCCTAAGTTATTCACCTGCATTAGTTCAAATGCTTGCAAGTGTCTACTAATGTCAGGTGTGAAAAGAGCTCAATAATAATGGAGGGAGAAGGAAGATTTTTTTAAAAAACCAAGGATAGCACGAGACAAGGATGAGAAGGGTGAAGGGCATGTGGCAGAGGTACTGGCTGGGGTATTCTGGTGTCCTGGGTTCCAGCTCAAGTTCCTGCAGAATTTCTGATAGGCTTTTCACTACTTATCTCTTAAGTCCAGATCAGAATGGGAACAACGGACTTTATCCACAGAAGTAATTAAAATGTTGCACTCCCTGGCAGGGGAGTTAATTTCTCAAACACAAGATGAAGAGCAATTGGCCAGGCTTCTGCCACGTGGAAAAAGATCCAGGACTGTGATGCTTGGGAGCACAGCAGAAACCCAGTGCTGCAAAAATCCAGCAGTTCTCCTGGGATGCCTGTTCTGAGGGGCACACGCTGCAGAAGGCATGGGGCAACCCCTCCATTCCACTTGGCAACGGTCTTGGCTCAAGGACAATTTCCACACCTCAGGAAACATATGGCTTAGCTGGGAAAAGCCCAAAGAGGTGCATGCAGAGTGGCTGGAGGTGTAGAAAACTTGCCATTGAGGTAAAGCTGGGAGAGAGAAGCGTGTGGTGTGAAGAGGGGACTGAGCTGAGGCAAAACAAGCCACCAAATGCGTGCAAGGCTGATGCAAAGAGGAGTGGTACAGTGTGTCCTTGTACCTTCTGCAGGTAGGGTGAGTAATGGGCTTCAGCTCCAGCAGGAGAAACATAGGTTAAAGATTGGGAAAAAAATTCCAGTGCCGTGGATAGTTCAGCTCAGGGATATTCCCACAGACTTGCGGAGCTGGCACCGCAGGAAGCTGTTAGACAGAGCTCTTGCAGGGATGGTTGAGGTGTTGTTGATTGTACTGGGAGCCTCTTAAAGGGATTTATCCAACTGGTTTTTTTCCTATTTCTTCCAGTTGCCACTGAAATCGTTGGAATACAGCTCCTCAGCGTTTGGGAAGACCTGCCACAATAGCAACCCCTTGTTTGTAATCAAGAGGATTGCAAGAGCAATCAAATGCATATTGAGCTGATGTGCAGCTCCCAGGATTGTGGGGGCACAGAATCAAGCTGAGAAGTACGTGTGCCACAACTGTAGAAGTTGGTTATTCTAAAGGATAGAAAATCCAGCTTCTCTTTCACAAGGAGATGCTGCACGTGGGGAATATCACAGGTTATATTTAGTGTTGCAGAGGCACGAGGGAAATCTCATTAGAGCCCAGCGACAATGATCTGTTATAAAGGGAACGGGAGCAATTTGTGAGCCCTCAAAAGAATAGCGTGTCTCTGTTCTGCCCTGTCCTCACCGTCTGCTGCTGCTGCTGCTCTAGGACACAGCTTTCCTGAGAGAAGGATCTGTGCCTGCCCGCTCAGTTAGCCCTGATACATCACGTTTTATTTGCTGGGAGACTTGAACAATGAGCAGCAAACACTCCTGTTCCTATTTTAAACGCATGGAAACTGCAGTACAGAGAAATAAAATGACTTGCAGAGAGTCACAGAGCAATTTCATGGCAGGACTCAGGCCAGAGTCTAGCTCCCTTGCTCCCAAATCCATGTGCCAGCCTTTCTCCTCACTGACCCTTAATTTTAATCACCTTCCAATAAATTCTGTTGGCCCCTTCCAGTTGACTTCCACGGGAGTAATGCCAGGTATCAAATGAAGTCACCCAGAATATCAAAGCAAAAGAAGGCAGTATTAGATGCAAAGAAAGAACTGATGGAAGGGGAAAAGCAGATTTTACGAAAAAGAATGAAAAGGAATGAGTTCTAGTGCTGCTTCCATAATGTCATTCCCCTTTTAATTTGTGCCTGATCAAAATTTAAAAAAAAATAGATTGCTAATATTAATAAATGAAATGAATCTTGAATTTTATAATAGTGGAGGAAATGAAAGGACCAAAGTAATATTGTGTTGTTAACTGAGATTTTAATAACGATTCTGTCTTCAGTTGGTGCATTTATTCCACAGAAAGTAAATCATTAATGAAGAGGAGGGGAAAACAGTTTTGTGGTGATGGATTTTCGAAAGAAAAGTTTAATTTTGCTTGACTTGTAGAAACTCGGAAATATGCTTGGAGCACTCAAAGTAAACTACCACCACCTCAAAACCGGTTTTTAGAGGTGGAATTTAGCCAGGGGGCTGACAGTGCCGGGGGTAGGATGGAGAGATGTCCACGGCTCCATTCCAGGACAGCTGAGGTGAGTGAAGAGGTGGGTTAGAGATGCTGGTTTGATGGAGGAGGGAAGGTTTGCTGTTGCTTGGTTGCATTCTGGTAGGTATTTCTGAATGACACCTGGAGAGCAGTAGGACATCATCCTGACCCTAAACCGAGGGAGATCCAACTGGGCTCATCCCACATTTTCTGTGGACTTTTACAAGATCTGCTTCCACCATGCCCTCTGCAGTGGGGAGGGTGGACTCGAACCCCTCTCAGTTCTGTGTGCGTATTTGACTTCCCAGGTGAAGAAAAAACCCACCTAAGGCTAACGTGTCCACTGCCCACCACTATCTTCAACCACCTCCAAGGAGTCCCCAAAAAAGGGCTCCCTGGAATAGCCCCCTGGTTTGAAATGTCAAACACAGGGAGGTCTCACAACAGTGGAGAAGAAAAACATCTCTGTGGCTGAAATTTGCTGCCTAAGAAAAAGCAAATACAGAACATACACCCCTGTGTGTGCATGAAGGAGGTGGGGGGGAAATGCAGAATTCCCCTGATTCCTTAATGAGCACAGCACCCCGACAATGAATGTAGAAATTTGAAAATTAAACCACATTTCTGTATCTAAATTATCAAATCAATAAAGAGATGTAAACATTAAACAACATTATATGAGAGCCTGGAGTGTCACCACAAAAAATTAAGACTGTGTAATTAAAAGTACATTGCAATTTATTTTTATATCGTTCTTCATTCAAATCAACAAATCTTATTACTTACCCAAAAATGTAAAGCAGGCTGCAAACTAATTCAAAAGATGAAGACAAAGTGGCTATTGAAAAACCTATGTTTCTTGTTCCCTTACATCTGGCAACAGTCATGATTTAATATTTTAACTACTGTAATAGGTTATACTGCTGAAGAAAAGTGCATTAATTACTATGGGAAACCTAAAAAAAATCTAATTAAGAACAATAAAATCACTCTTATTGACTGGGAAAAATAAAACTATGTAAAGGGAAATGAGGGATGAAAAAACTGACAACACACAAATACTAATAAATGTCTGCGCTGGGCAGAAAACACACTTGTGCTGTTACTGGGGGTGGGGATTTGAAGTCTGGCTGGAGATCACAGTTTGGCTGAAGCTCTTCTCTCACCCACTGGAAGCACCTTCTAATTATCTGCAGCTCAGGGAGCTGAGTTTGCTCTGAATTCAGCTCAACATGTCCGTGCAGAGTCAGCCCCACTGGCTGTGTCTGAAACAACGCACTAAAGCAGGAGATTGAGCTGCATTTCTGGGCGTAGTGTGGAGTAATGAAATAATTATCTCAATAGGTGCCATCCTCCCTGCAAAGTCAGAGAGGACACGTGTGAGAAAGCAGCCCTGTGTCCCGAACACTCGACGTGTCCTGCCTGGGGGGCACCATGGGGAGGAATCGCCACAGGCAGATGCGAATCCACCTCTCAACCAGCCACAGCCCTTTGAAATAATGTGAAAGGAACCTTTCTGTGTGAAATATCCACCACCTTGTTTGCCCAGCCCCAACTAGAGCCATCTGTTGGCTTTACCGTAAGGAAGGACTTGCACCCCCATCCGTGCGTGCACAGAATCCCCAGGGATGCTGGGCTGCTTTGGGAGCAGGTGCATCTTTTATCGGCCAGAAACAGCAGCCAAACACGTTGGGAGGTGTTTGCCTGCATTTTCCAGATGTGAAACTGGATGGGACTGCCTGGTTTTGTCATTGTGGGGATTGGATTCTGGGGCTGTGATTTTGAGATTTCATCCCTCGCGATCTTGAGCGTTCTTGTGATGGCAACACTTATTTTCTGCCCAGCTTTACTGCCCTCATTCCTAAAGATCTCACCAATGTTGAAATGTCTGCGGGTTTTAAAAAGAAGGGAGAGGATGCCATAGGGTCAACATCTCCACTAAATATTTAAACAAATACATGTGGTTTAATTACTTCAGCTGATATTAGTAGTATTAATGCCTTTTCAAGCCAGAGGTAATCCTTTGATCATGTGTATTTACTTCACACATAAAATAGACTGCAGCAGTTTGGCAAGTTCTCTGGTACCGAATCCAGCAGCTTGTACATCGTTAATATCTCCAAATATGAAAAATTAGTAGTATAAATTGTGCACAGTCCTTCCAGGATTGCAAATCTTCATCAAAGGCAAGAGGAATTGTCTGAGGAATAACAACTTCTCGATTCAATGAGTGCACACTGTGCCAGAGAGGAAGAAACGAAGTGAAATCTTTGCAACAGATGATGCTATTGCAGATGTGTACTTGCCCAGGAAGCCAGAAAAAGGGCACTGCAGCTCCTCAGCTATATTTTGGAGGTATCACTGACCCCCAAAGTTGCATAGCTTTGTGCTCAAAGGTAAGAAGCATGTTCTCCTTTCCCACCTTTGCCCACAGGAAACGAGGTTGCAAAGCAAAAAAACACAGACAGGGGTGTTTTGAAGGAGTTTTGATTGACTGGGGGTTATTTTGCAGCACAGAAACATTGGAGCAGTAATGCCTTTTGATTAGCAAAGAATTTTTATGTTGAACCTTACAAAACACAGAAGGATCACTCAGGAAGAGCGTCACATGGACCATGTGCAATTATCTACACAAGGGCTGCAGAAACAGCCTTTAGATATAAATCAGGAATAAGCAAAGCTTAAGTTCACTCTTTGAGAGGAAGACAGAAGGGGTTTTGATGTGGTAGCATCTGAAGGCCATTGTATTAGGACTTGCCATGCTGTACATGCTCTACTAATCCAGGATCCGTAGACATCGGGACTTTGTATAGTCTATGTGGAGCTCTGCACTGCCAGAGACCCAGGGCTGATGCAATCCCAGCTCACACGCTGCCGTGCCTCTGGCTCGTGCATGGAACTGGGGCCTTGGGATCTTAGGGGCACACAGAGGCTGTGAGCTGTTGCTCAGGGGTGGAATGTTTCGGCTACCTGAGTTTGGGACTGCCTCTCTGCATCCCTCAGCCCAGCTGTAAATCTCTGTGCACTGCAGGCTCCAGGGAGAGCTGCACCACCAAATGCCTGAGGTGCACCGAGGGCACCAGGGCAGGGGGAGGTCAGGAGGGCAGTGGTGGGATTAGACTCGACTCGTTTCAGATATTCACAGAGCAGACTTCTAAGCGCGAGCTGTCACGCTGGGCTTTCCAGGCAGCAAGGAGAAATAAGTGGGTTTATTATGCCATTCATCTGCTCTGTTTTAACCATCTCCTTTGGGAAGAGATGAATCACTGTGGGCTCCATCAACAGTATTGGCTGGCTCTCCATTGACTCGCAAGGGAGCCACAGGTGATCTGCCCAAGTGCAGATTTCTGCATCATTGGGGTGAACCCGCCGAGAGCTTCGTGCCTGTGGTGTAGGACTTGGCTGCTCTGAGCAGCTCAGACTGTGGCATTTCAGTCAATAACTACTTCAGCAAGCTCAGTATTTTTGGAGAAGCGGCACCCCTCAGGAGGAGTTTGCAATGTTAAGTAGACAAAAGAAACAGCAGGTGGGAAACAGAGGTACCCCGTGGTCAGCAGGAAATAAAGTCTGTGCTTCCTCCTCCTTCAGCACATGCCTTGAAACCCACGTCTCTTTTATAGCAGGTTTTCATATCTTCACAGAGAGATTAGTTCAGGTGTGAACTCATCATGCTGATGATTAGTTCATGATGACTGCTGTCATCTCCCTCCAAACCGAAGGGGGTCCTGTTGAAGCCGTATCTCATCCCCCGTGGCTATTGCTGCACCTTATCCTCAGAGCATCAGCTGCTTTGGAGGAAGCTTTGGGTCATCAGGAAATAAACTGTCTGGGTCATCAAGAAAGCGTGTGCTTGCAAGAGAGAAAAAACCCATCAGACTGTAGGAGCAAAAAGCAGAAATCCAGCCTACACGTGTAAGAGTGGCAGCCTCTACAGTGTGGTGTGTGTCCACACGTTGTTTCAGAAGCCATCTCCCTTCGGCTGTGATCACTCTCAACTGTTTGCAGTCTGTGTGCGGGTGACGTGCATGGAATATTACTACCAAAATGTGCATTCTTGTTAATAGGTATAGTTTAGGATGATTGTTAGCAGAGCATAAGGCCTTATTGATTGAAAGTGGCATATGGCAAGGATGTATAATGATTCACTTTGGCTGCTAGTTTGAAATCCTATTCACGGGTGAAAAAAAAACCCCACTCGCCTTTGCAGTCAGGCTTCATTCTTTCTGCAGCATGTTTTTCAAACCGGGCCATTTTACAAGTGATCCGTAGGAGAGATTTCCTGCTCTCCTGGGTGTGTGCTCAAAGCTCTTTTCAGTCTTGCAAGGGCAGGTCACAAGAACAAAAGCTGGAGTTATCATATGCCTTCCTTTGAGGGAAAGGTTGGTTGTCTTGCAGTTCTCTCTCTAAAACTCTTTTTCTGGGCATTTAGTGTTTAGAAAAGGTGGCGGGCTTGAAAACCCGATCACAATAAATGCCAGGGAGAGGTACAAGGCCGGCTTCCAGCAGCATTCCTTGGTGCCTGGTGGGAGAGGGTGTAAATCCTCACCTGCAGCTACAGCCTTGCGGGAAGGGTTTTGATATTTTTTCCAATTGCATATTTGAAAGGCAAAGATGCCAGGGCTCCAGCAAGCTGCGGGGAAAGCGAGCTCTCCTCTGGATCCAGCTTCTCTTCACCGGGGGAAAAAAATGCGTGTTCCTACACGGCATTAGCAAATACAGAGTAATTAACCTGAGGTAAAATCCCAGTGAAGGCAAAGCAGACAAAGTATTAATAAATGTGAACTGACAGAGATAAGCCCTGAGGACCTCATCTATCTTGCCCGTGTGTTAGCAGCTCCAAGTGATGCTGAGGTTGTCTCACCTGGTTTGCCTTGCGTGGACTGAAGGGGTAAGCACAGACCTTGCACCGGGTAAAGGTGGCACCTCGTGAGTCTTGAATGCCCCCACCAGCCATCACTGGTGCTTCTGAGGGATCTGTTGAACCTCAAGAGAGTTGTCCTGAGGGATGACAGCTCAGAGTGGCGCTGTCCTGGTGCTCACGAGCAAATATGGCTGCAGCTGATCCCAATACTGACCCCAGCACTGCCTCACCCACCATTTCCAGGAGGGCAGTGCAGGAAAAGGTTTGGCCAGGTTGGCTGGACATTGGACAAGGTGAGACTCAGAGCTATCTGGCAACCTTCCCTGAACAGAGAAAAGCTGCGGGGACTGATCCTAACCCAAATGGATCAGCTCATACAGGAAGATAACTAACTGACAGAGGAAAAGGGTATGATCTGTGCCCACTCCTATAGGCCTGCAAACCTCCCTGATCTTTATCTGGCTGATGTTCAGTGATATCTGGACACTTTTCCTGGCAACAGCATCAAGAACAATTCAAATGGCATTCACTTCACTACTGGAGGCTCAGCTCTTGTGTTTCCTCGTCAGCAAATAAAGAGCAGAGCCTTCATATATGTCTTTTCTGGGAACTGATGCTTTCTAGGAATTGCTTACAAAGAATTAAGTAATCTGTTTGATTGTCATCCAGAAGTCCTGGGCTTGCTAAATGATCTTGCACAATTCTTTTTTCCAGGAAGATACTCCTTCAAGATGGTCTCAAGGATTTGCCTGTGGTAGGCAAAATAAGGCTCCCTCGAATAAAATAACTCTGAACAGGCAAATAAATGGAATGTCTTTCATTATACCTGTCACCAGTTTATTTACTCCGTGTCCTCTTTCTGCCATAAAAGTCTTGAGTGATTTCAGCGCAGTAAAACATCTGCACTCATTTTCAGAAAATAACAACAACTGCCAATGTATGAACTCACTATTTTCTCAGAACGCCTATTGTTCAGTGTCCGGCCCTTATTGTTTCTCATCTCCTGTGAGTGGTTTACAATCAAACCCGCTTTATTTACAGTGGAAAGCAAAATATGTCAGAGCAAGACAATTGACTATAAGCCTTCAGTCAATAACAGCTCATTTTTGTGCATGCTAAAATGTAGCCATTTCTTGCCTTCCTTGAAACCGGTGGCAAAATTCCCGTTTGGAGGTGGCAGTTCTGTCCCGTGCCAGGTGCTGGGCTCCTGCTGAGCCTAAGCTGGTACACCTCACCATGCACCTTCTCAGCCTGGATCCAGCACACGCAGACCATCTTTCCACAGGCTCCACGAGCCATCCTGCAACAAGCACTCACAATTAAGGCCTTGTATCAAACAATACTTTAGCGTTGTTCGACTGGTTTGGTGATTAGGGACTTTTGTAAGATACGGAGCTGTCAGCAGGCAGATCATCTCTATCCCACAGTGTCTCAGTCTTTACTCTTGGTTTGTGGCCAACATCAACTCCCACTGAAGGCCTTTCTTATGTAGTTTTCCAGTGAATGCTTTCCGTGGGGTCATCTCATCTCAGAGATAAACACTGAAAAGCTGAAGCATGCTATTAAGCTTCTTAAAACATTAGAAAGACAATCATTTTGACAGAAGAGATGTTAATCACACTTCTGTAAAAGCTTTTCATCTTCAAAGCATTTAACCAACATTAATTACAGGTAATTGGCTTTTCCATGTACATCATGCAAAACACACCTTTCATGTCACTCGTCTCTGCTATCTTACCCGGGATTTCTGAGACAAAGCTGTGCCTCTTCAGCGCAGCACAGCTTCCTGAAGCCACCTGAGGCCTCATCTTGCAAATCCCAAAGGGCAGCATTTAAAACAGCAGTTGCACAGAATGTAGACACCTCGGCTGAACTGAGAGATCTGGCAAAAAATTAATGCCATCCCACTCGGGTGCCTGCAAAGCTGTGTCTCCGTTTCCCTGACAAAATCATCTGAGGAGACTCTCTGAAGTTTTGGTGTCCCCCGTGCCTGGGGATGTCCCTGTCCTCACCAGGTCCCATACCCACACTCTGGTGTCTGCCCGAAATGTCCAGGATGCCCTAGCCAGAAGGTAAGGTGCTCTCTGGACTCCAGCAACACCGCATTTGACAAAAAAAGAGGAGGGACCACATTTTCCATGGATACCTTGTCTCCAATCACTTACCCAAGAAGTTGAGAACTTGGGCCCACTCCTTTCATCTGCCAGGGGACGTCTGAAACCCCCACCTGCCACCACCCTGCCTTGCTTTTCTCGCATGACCTTTTCATTGAAACAACTGCTACATTCAGCCACAAACAACTTGAAAAAGTTAAGATTTTTATTCCAATTTACAGCACGTGGGAGACAAAAAAAACTTTCTTGCCCAGTGAACTGCCAGGATTCAGCTAGGAAATACGAGTTCCATGTGTCCTTGGAAGACCTGGCTAGTATTCAAGCTCCCTGTAGCTCAGGGCTGAAATAAAAGGATTTCGTAAGCATAAGTCACAAAATAATAAATTTCACCAAAAAGGATAAATGTCCAAGAAAATAAAAAAAAAGTTTACAGGGATGAGCGCACAGAGAACTTACCCTGGCCATGAGCACTGGTTGGAGGACAAGGTTCACAACAGGTAAGAAATCAAACCCCAGCACTCTCTGGGATCAACAGCACCACTCAGGCCAGGAGATAGGTGAAGGTCCTGATGAGTGTCTTCCCTCTGTTTGGCTGCCTTTCAGAAAGCAATATTGAAGGTGATATTATGCTTGTTTTCATATTCAGTGTAGAGCCATTTACAAGCTGATTAGCTCCATCATTGTTTATATATGTAGCTAACAGAGCTAAAAAATGTGCTGTTAGTTCAATGGCTCATGAAGGTATGAAAGCTCCACCTGGCAGCCTGGCATTCCTGCACTGCCTTGAAGCAAATAAAGGGGCTTTCCCAAAAGTTCAGGACTTTGCTAACTTTTATTCTTAGCCCTCAACTTTTATTCTTAACCCCAGATGGCTACAAAGCCCACCTGCCCTGGTAGCTGGAGTGGCTGTTTATTTTGCAGGCATCTTCACGACCTCGTTCTCCAGATTATAATTCAGTTGTTGGCCACACAGCTCTGTCAGGCTACTCCCACCCTAGAAGTTGAGTAAATGGTTATTAAGCAAGTGCGTTATTGGTTCGGAGCTAGGAGACTCCACCTTGCTGGATTGAGCCCTGTGATCTATTTGTGTTTCCTTTTCAACTTCTGCGAGTATCCCCAAACAGGCTGGGAACGCTAAGTGCAGAGTTACAGGAGATGACTGTGGCAATTTCTGAATGACAAGAGCATTTAAAAGAAATGTCAAGAGTCTGTGGGCTGCAAGCTTTTATGTTTCAAGGAGAAACAAGAACAAAGGAGGGACAATAAATCAAACGCAACAGCTTAGCATGCTCCATCTCTGAGAGTTAACCTCTTGAAAGCCACGTCCCGACACAGCGAGGGCCACGCTCCTTTGATCGGGTCCATTATTTTGTGCAAAGTGATGGGAGCAGCAGGGTGGGCGCCTCCATGCATGCCCAGGGGCCATGTACACTGTGCTTTGCTTGACATGTGCTATGCGTTTATGGGTTAACGTCAAACATGAGCTGATTTATAATTTTTAATCAAAAAAGGATTATGACCTAATAAATCCTAATAACGTATTCTGTCTGGAGGTTATGTGGTGTAGTCATATAATATACTGGTAGCTTTGCTCTCCTGAGCCTGGAAGATGGTGTAAAGTTTTTGATTTGCCAGTAAACTGTTCCTTGGAAATGCTTAAATGGATCAAGACCCTCCAAGCACCATGATGCAAATGATGATCCCCTTGGGTGGAGCCTTTCCTGCTGTCGCTGGTTTTGAAGTGCTTGAATGAGACACACTTGGAAGCTTGCAGCATCCCTGTGTAATGAGTATCTCCTCTCACTTTCAGAGGCCAAGTATTTCTGGTTAAGTGCTAATTATTGGCAGTTAGCTAGTTGAATCTAAGCATTAAACATATCAAACACATCACTGATGTTAGTCAGAGCCCTAAGGAGTCCTCCAGCCACCAGAGGGTAAGGTTGGTTTGTAAGGGCCCATCGTTTTTTGAAGTTAAAAAATTATGACCACACAAAGGAAGACTTAACCCTCTCTACTGGATTTCCTGGGTTTTGGTTCTCCCACCCAGATAGACAGGTATTATCCTGGGGAATCTGCGAGCAAGCCAGATCTGTCAATTATCAGAGGGGATTTCTGAGCCTTCTGTTCCCAAAGAATGATCATCTTCCCTCCAATCCATACTCTGCCTCCCAGCAAAAGGCTGTCCTGGAAGAACATTTGCTTCCCAGGAGACCTAATTAACATTACAAGACTAATGGAGACTAAGCGTAAAGAATTTTTAAAAAGTCCTTTGACTGCAGTGCCGTTTTTAAAGCTGCTCCTCCCTGCTCTTTGTTTGCACACAATAGCTGAACCACCACAGTGGGGATGGGGCAGGGGTCAAGAGGTCTAAGGTATTTTCAAGCTAGTTTTAACTCTCTTGCTCTTACCTCGTGCTCTTCCGCTATGTTTGCACCCATCTGTTGTTTTTTTTTCATCCTCCTCCTAAAGCTGCCTTCTAGCCAGGGATGTTCTCTTTGTGTCAGTGCAAGTGCGTGTCCTGACAAGGCTCGATGGGTGGTCAGGAGAAAGACCTCAACAGAAGCTCTTAGTCTGGCCACGTCTTCACCACTGCTGGAGGATAATGTCACCGGGAGCCTGATCCGGGCTGTAGGAAACTCAAAAGGAGCTTGGAGCTCTTCCTTTAACACTGGTTTAGTAACTAAGGAAAGATTTCCAAACCAATCAGATGATGAAATCTATCAGGATCAACCAAGTCTATGTCAGTAGAATCGCTCTCACTCAGGTGTCACAGAATCACAGAATCATTTAGGTTGGGAAAAAACCTTCGAGACCATCGAGTGCAGCCTTTGACTGACCACCACCGTGTCAACTCCACCATGGCACTGAGTGCCATGTCCAGTCATTCCTTGAACACCCTCAGGGATGGTGACTCCGCTGCTTCCCCGGGCAGCCCATTTCAATGTTTGACAACCCTTGTCGTGAAGAAATTTCTCCTCACGTCCAACCTGAATCCCCCCTGGCGCAGCTTGATGTTGTGTCCTCTCAATCTGTCAAAAATGAGGGTGTGGAGAATGTGTCCTGTGTCAAGAGGAGAGGACGTTTCTCATAGGGGATCCACTTACAATCCTTTGGTTGGGAATTTTTTTTCCAGTACAGCTGCAATGTTGTAGATATATACCTGGAAAAGGCAACTTTTTGAGCTTTTTTTTCCACTAGGCTACAGTTGAAGCTTCTACTTTCTCCAGGGTTCAGCTAAAACCAGCCTGGGCTGACAGTCTTCAGTTGCAATCTTTTGTGGTACTCACCTAACAGTGTTTCCCAATGTGTCTTGGACATAGAATTCATACACTTTCATCCTAATTTTACCAAAGCATCCTAAAATACTGCTCCCTCCACACTCTCTGTGTGAAGAGGGCACACAAAGAGTGTCTTCTCTCTCCCTGGCTCAGAGGAAATGGTTGCCTTCAGTTTTTATTGTACTAGCATTGACTGTATTCCTATAATAAAAGCATCTGCCTGGTATTTCCAAAGTCTTCTCCCGAGAAATAACAGCTGTGCTTTCACTGTTTCATAGAAATTCAGGATGAAAAGGGGATTTTGTCTCCTCACCTAGGCCCAGACATCTTCACCACTTCTTTTCTTGCACTGTTTGAAAACATCTTCTGCCCTTCACTTCTTAATGGTTCTGGAACAAAAGCAATAAACACAGCAGTGCTGTTCCTAGCAGCCCATGAGCCAGCCAGGCTGTGCACAGATGAAGATGTTAGATCTGAACCCATTTCCTGGGAGAGAGGGATGCCTGTGTGAACAAACAAAAGCTCAGCCAAGTTCTCAAAACAGAAAGTTTTCTGAAATCTCTGAGTGGGATTTATCCAAAACCTTGTCATGAAACTCCAGATTTCCAAGAACAGGACTTGTTGGACCTGACAGAATCCACCCAAAATTCCTTCAGCTTAAAGACTGCTGCAATTAGAAATTAAATTTAAAAAAAAATCTCCATTTAAAGTGAAGTCCAACTGCAAACAAGAAGATGAAAAGCAGAGAAGTCTGCCTAATTCAGATAAAATGCTACAGAGAGTAGCCTCGTTCACTGCAGTCATTCCCTTTCACCAGCATCTTTCTGGAATGTAAAAACTGGAGTTTGGAGAACAGGTAATTCACAGACCCAACTCAGCTTTTAATTCTGCTTTGCTCTTAGCACATCTTGACCCCAACCCCTACCAAAAGGATGGATGTTACTAATGGCTGCATTCAAGAGGCAGAGTTCTAATCTCCTCTCCCCTCCAGCCAGTCTCCGCCGTATCTGCAGCATCTGACTGTGCCCTTAATAGGCAGCTGGATGAGCCCATCTATTACCACCACAGCCTTTGCCAAACCCGAAGGCTTTCAAGCCTGAAATGGGGAGCTGCCACAGTTTGGATTGAAGGCACCAAAGGCTGTCTTGGTGGAGCTGCGATAGATCTTTTCTCTGAGGGTGAGATAGCGAGAGAGTCATGCAACACGCACCTCTGGCCTCTGTCACCCAGCTCCCCAACCCAACCTCTCAGAGTCCCTGAACAGCCGGGGTTTTGGGGAGCTAGAGATTCAGTCCTGGGGTACAAAACAATTTCTGCCTTCCTGCTGGGTGAGACACAGCGAGCTGGGAATTCTCGGGGAGGTTGGTTCTTTACCTGTGAATGTCCCTCGGCAAAAGCGCCTAAAAGAATTCATGCTGCAGTTTTGGGTTTACAATCAAAGTCTGAGACTGTATTGCAGGTCTTAAGGACTTGTTGCCATTTTTTATGAAGGCAAAACAACCATTAAGGACTTCTTTAATTGCCCATAAGCCCTGATCTTTGTAGCTCCAATTTTATAAAATGTGTTCAGCTCTTATTGCCTTAAACCATCAGAGGTTACAGAATTGTCCCCAGTATTTTAAAGACCTGATTTTTTCAGTCGCGTTTTAGGGTGTCCTGGGACTGTTATGAAAAATGAGGTTTTAGCCTTGCTAATAAAGAAGTGATAATAATTAGAAAATCTCCTGGCCAGTGCAGGTTTTATAACTCCATAGATACCACGGTATTAACATTCTGTTTGTCCACCTGTTAGAAGAAACAGATCTGAAGAGTCATAACTCTAAAACAGTGGGTGACAATTTAATGAAAAATTGAGCTCTGCATTTAATTTCCTTTTAAGTTCAGTTGAGCATTCTGCAAGATCAAAGGGGCTTTGTGGCTTGCAAATGATCTATGATATCAGAGAAACAGATTATAACCCAGGCACAGTTTGGTATTTAAGTAAGTATCCACTTTTAATACCGATGTTTAAAGTAAGCTAATGGAACTAAAGCACAAGGATAATTTCCTATGATACAACTCTATAATCCAGTTTAATATATCAGTTGAACACTAAAAGCATGTTTTGAATTTATTTCAATGCTTTGGTCCCCTATGAAAGTATCCTGAGACACCATAAAACATTTTTAACAAAACAAAAGGTCCTGCCTTAGTCTGTAAGATTTTGGGGCAGGGACTGCACTTATGCACTTGTAGAATGCTTGGAGAAATGAGCCTCTTGGGTTCAGTGTATGAGGAATAGTTAAGCAACAGCAACACTGCATGTCAGTGAGGGCTTAGTTTCAGTGTGGATTCTGGAGTTCTACTTAGAAGGTTGCTATGCCCCCCCTTCATATCCATGCAGCATAATCATGGGCAGTGGACTTGAAAAACAGAAAAAGAAAGAAAGCTATTCAAGGTTAAAAGGTGCCTCTGTTTTGTTTTATTTGGGTTCTTTGTTTTTTGTTTTCTGCTTTTTTTAAACAAGTCCCTACAGCGACAGATATTCCATATTTTCCTTTCCAGAAATGGTCATGCTCCAAATTACACCTAGCCAGGGGTTTCCCTCCATGGCTTAGAGAAGATGCTACTACAGACTCACTTCTGTTGCTTGAACTCTTCTTCCTCCTTGCTACCTTAAATTTATGGACAATTCATTCTTGTTTATTCTCCTGATAGTGTTGTCCTTCAGGCTAATAGGTCTATTCCCCCCTTAATGTTTACCTTCCTGATAGGTTTATAAACCATCATCATGTACATCTGTCTTTCTCAGGCAGGAGGAGGCGCATTTGTAATCCGCTCTTGCAGAGCAGTTTGATGTTTCCCTGATCAGTGGTCCTTCCTGCCTCCGTCTGAATTCATCAGTTCTGAACACCAGGGATGGGAACTGTACACGCTGTTCCAGAGGAGGCTTCACCAGCCACGTGTGTGGTGGCCTTAATACAGCTGCATCTTGGCTAGAAATGTCTCCCGATGCATCACAGGCTTGCATTAGCCTGACACGATGTGGTGTGATGTTGGTAGCTCAGACATCTCATGATTCACCAATGGATCTGGCTCTTCCTCTGCAATCTCAGCGAATCCACAGAATCTTTGATTAGGTCAGGAATTAATGCAAAGTGCACTCAGGGTTTACAGTTTCACCCCCTTTCTGCTGTTTTAATCTGTGAGGTCATCCAGACATTCCTGTAGGGTATCTGGAGCCCCTTCAGGACTGATAATGCCTCTCAGCTTGATGTCACCAACGTCACCAACACATTTCGGACCTGCCCTTCTACCCTTGGTGCCAAGACCTCTCTGTATCTTTTGTCCCCTAAAGAAGTCACTGCTCAACTCAAGATTCATATATTCTCAAGCTAATTCCTTGCCCTTCTCATAGTCTATTGCTTATTCTAGCTTTTGCCAACTAACTCATCATTTCTCATGTTCCATTGCATAAAAAACAAGATGAGAGGTTTAGGTGGATGGAGAATGATGATCAAGACTCCAGTCAAACTAGGACCAAATTTGGAGTTAGATCCATTTTACTGATGCCCACAAGGACGAGTCTGCTGCACATCTTTGGTCTGGAATATCAGTTATCTTTTCTGTGAAAACGGCAACAAACCGCCTCATGTTTCCCTGATTAGAGGTATGTTGGAGATTTTGATTTCCTTATCACTGATTTGTAGAGATGAACATTTTGCTGCACTCAGGATTAAAGCAGCTCTTTGAGCTAGCTCAGGCAAGGCTGTCATGGCTAGTTTGGGATGCTGTTGATGCTGTGGCAGTGCTGCTACCTGTGGCCTCACCAGGAACAAGGCTGGCATTTTCAAACAAATTCAGAGTATGTGCTGAAAGATCACCAGGACCTGATGCTTAGGTCCTCTGCTTTGAAAGTCGAAATTTACAGGCATAACGCTTTCACATCCCAAATTCAATTTCTCATATCCCAAAGTGAAGGAGGAGGCATCTAACTAAGGACAAAAATGTATGATTTGGTTGTCAGAAAGTAGGTATGTGGTAAATGGGTGTAGGGATATCCAGGACACTTGGGGCAAGTCAATACCATATAAAATCTACTTGTGCTCCTCTGCAGCAGCAAGTGGGAGAAGTTTGACCATTTCAGATGGCAGTAGACACATATCTCCAGGGAAGTGAACATGATTCTTCTGGCTAACGGAAGGAATTTGCTTTGAAGAACTTTATTGGACAAATGGATACAAACCTACTGCACAACAAAGACTGGAGTTTTGGAAGAAGCTGAAGAATAAAGATTTGAGGTCCGCAGGGAGCCTGTAATGCAGAAAAAATTGGAAGAGTTGGGTCCTGGGAGCAGGGCAAGAAGGACAACGAAGACCCCAGACTGCATCCCAAAGACTTCTTTAACATCATTGACCTTACTGACCCATTTCTAACTGAGTTCCCTGTTCTGAAGCTGGACAGACTGAGGTCAGCAGCTTGGCTTGGACAGGAGGAGCAGGAGAAGCACAAGGGAAAGTATCTTAGGATAAATTAAAACATAGAAGTATCAAAGTTTGGTCATCAGTTGTAGAAGAAAAAGGATAGGTGCTTCAGTTTTCACCTCATTAATCCAGTTGTTTCACTGGATAAACAACTCTGCCTTGCAGTTAATCTTCAAATAAATATGCTCTTAAAATCCAGTGGGTATTTATCTAATATAGGATAACTGTCTTAGTGAAGCTAAATTAAATGCTTTTGGATAAACTTAGTTTGGCCTCCTGCTGAAAGGGTTTTCTGAATGAGATGGAGAGGAAATGCTTAACTCTTGTTTGGAGAAAGGATGGTGGCACTCACTGATGGCCAAATACTCCAAATAGTCTGTTCATGTTCACTGTGGCAGAACTGGGTTTTAACTCCTCACAGGAATGGTCAGTCCCTCCTTGAACCTCCTTGAGTCCTTGACCACCACAACATCCAGTGGAACTGATCTCCAAAAACCCATCACATTTCCCATGGTGACATCTAATCTTGAAGTTCTTGCCTTCTACTCTTTTTGCACTGTGTGTTGGGAGACACAAAAAAAAACCTAAACATGAGCCTCCCTTCCCTTTGGAGCCCTCACGTCCTCCAGCCTAGCAGGATTTCTGGCTCCTTCCTGATCCTCCCAGCTCTCCCATCACCCTGCCTGATGCCTTCCCCAGTGGGCTCAGCAGCCCCTCTGCCTGCAGGCTCAGGCATTTTCACACCTCCTGGGTTCCTCTCACCACTCCCCCTCTTTCCCTTGCCACAGGCCTGACAGCACCAGCTTTTATCACAGCCCTTCTATTTAGCTCCCTTCCACTGTAAACACCACTTATCTTTTCAATTTCTCTCCATATAAGACTTTTTTCCCCCCCAAGTCTCAAATTATTCTTGTCATCCTTATCTGAACATCCTTTAATTCCCTTGGCAGTGACTTATAGCATTCCAGATGAGAGAGAAGCCTTGGTTTTATACCACACTGAAATTTACTTCATCCCATTTCTTACACATCCTAACCTTTTGTTTGCCTGTTTGACAGAAGCTGCACCCGAGCTGAAAACTTAAGTGAGAAGGGTGCAATAACGATTCAGAGATATTTTCTGTTGGTCTGTGCTGTTACTAAGATAATTCGTTGTTTCTAAAGCTTTCTGCAAGGGCATTCCCCCTTCGAGCTCATATTTCCAACTCAATTCTCCAAATAGGGAGCTGCAAACTACCTCACATTGCTGCCAGCAGTTCAAGTCCTCCAGGGTGGAGGAAGCACCTGTAATTAGTGGCTGCAGAGATAAACATTCACTAGCCCCCATAGAGGACTGGTATTGAGCCAACACAAGTTAACATAACTCAGGAGTTTTTTTCCGTAATTAAAATCTTTGTGATTAATAGAAGCTTTTTGTAAACCTTTTGAAGTCCCTTTAAATTACCCTGAGACCTCCTGCCATCTATCACTGCAGCAGCCTTATGATAGTGCTGCATCTGCAACTGATAAGCGTTCTCATATTCCTTGCTACCCCTTCCACGTGGATTATTTTCCATTCGACAGCGATGGTTTGACTGAAGGATAGGAGGGCAAGGTCTCTCACCTTGATGGGGGTTTATATGGTGCCTAACAAAGTCAGACCTTGATCCACAGCTAAGCCCACAAAATAAGGCTGCTGCTAATACTGACTTGTCAGGTCCCTTCATGCTGTCCACTCGCCTGTTTCAGTTCTGACCTTCAGAAATTCTTTATCACCTCTCGTGGACACAGCAGTGATGTTGGCCGTAAATTTTACCGCCTTGCTTTTCCGTCCTTCTCCTGTGTCGCTCTTTCTTCTCTATTAGTTTGTGTCTTGTTGCCTGTCAGTCCTACATTTCAAGTTATTTTGGAATCAAATGTTCCCTTGTTGAATATAGGGTCTAACATGCTGTGCACTCTTCCAAAAATAAATATAAATTAATAGTACCTTTATCGCACGAACCAGCCCACTGAAGTTAAGAGAACTCCTGATGGAAAAGGGCCCAAGGTAAATAACAGTAGTAGAATGTGTCCCTAAGAGTTTGTCTTAATTAAAAGTATAACTACACACATTAATAATTTACAACTGAAAAGGTTATGAATGTGCAATGTTTAATAACAGTAATGCAAAAAGGTGATACTTAGTTTCCAGCACTCGCATGAATGCTCATCCTCTGAATTTAGAAATAACTGTGGCTGTGTGGTTTGATCTGTAATTAAGATTTAATTAATCCCTAAAGCTCACTTCAAGTTAGATTAGACCTATATTGATTTGAAATCCTTTACAGTTGCACTCCTGGTGCAGCAAACTCACCTGCTCCTCATGGTGCTGTTCATAGCGTTAGCAATGCATTTAAGGGGTCTGTCTGACCTTTAACAAGGGTGTCACCAAAAATCCTATAGAAAAAGTGTCCACATCAAGGAAACTCATCCAGCTCACTTTGTTCTGCATGCCATAATGAGCAATTACTGATGTGATGTGAGCATCAAACATCACTTCTTCCAGAACTTGCTTTTTACCTCTTGGGGCTGCGTGGTAGGAAACACAAACCAACGTTCATCAAAGTCAAGGAGAACTCTTTCCCCTTGATCACAAACACACAGCTGAGGGTCTGACCACGAGTTTACCTTCTCACAAGGGAGGCAAAATCCCCACAGTGGCTTTCATTGCCAGTGGTTGCCAGAACTGGAGGAGATAAGGGCACACCAGCATGAAGGTAAGTTCAATTCCGGTCCTTCTTTCCTGTGAGGGTGGTGAGGACCTGGCAGAGGTTTCCCAGAGAAGTTGCGTGTGTCCCGTTCCTGGAAGTGTTCAAGGCCAGGCTGGACAGGGCTCTGAGTAACCTGGGACAGTGGAAGGTGTCCCTGCCCATTCCAGGGGTGCTGGAACTGGATGATCTTTAAGGTCTCTTCCAGCCTAAGCCTTTTATGACCCTATGACTTCCCAAGGCAGGAATAGACCAAATATCTTCACTCAACCCCTGCTGAAAATCTCAGTGATGGACAGTGCAATTCCCATGGCGACCCCTTCCTCGGTCATTACAAGACCATGAAATCTTGAACCTGGTTTGAGCAAGTCCAGCTTTTCTGGCTTCAGCAGAACTGCAGATGGTGGTTGGTAATGGCTCTACCCGATGACCTTGGGACTCAGTCATTCGGAACAAACATACCAGGCTGCAGATCTCGTCTATGCTAAAAAGAAATAGGGAATAATAAAATGTTTCTCCTAGACTTCACAGTAGTCATCCCATAATAAGATCAGGGAATCACAGAAAGGGACTTTTAACTCTGACTGAGGACTCGGAGAGCAGCACTCTCCGCAGGGTCTGCAACAGTCTCTCATCTACATGTTGGTGGCAGAGTTTTGGTTCGAGTCTCTTCTCCCATGCCTAACCTTGCTGACTCAGGCAGAGACGTGCTGAGCTGGAAGGCTACCTGAGCACTCAAAAAATCCTCCCACAGATGCTTGCCCTGTGCCTAACAAGCAGCTCTTCTTATCCAGTTTCTGAATGAAACCATCTGTTAAACAACTCCCCTGATCCACATCAGCTCTACAGGGGCTCTGGAATTACGACTGCAGTGAACCAATGCAGCCAGGCTTAAAACGCATTATTAGGAGAATTCATGGTGACTCCATAATACAGAGAAATTCTGCTTTCCAGAATTATTTGGTTGAATATTTGTTTTCAGGACCTGCTGGCTACCTATTAGCAGCATATTACCCTGAAGTGGCACTTCTAAAATAGCAAATTAACCTCCACAGGGCAGACAGCATCCTGCCCACAAGAGGATACCTGGAAAATGAACAACATTTGTTTTCCATGTAAGACTGCCTGTAGTGAATGGCAGCTTGTTAAAGCCATTACAGCCAGAGTGAAGGGGTGTTGGACTCCGTGTCTGTTGCAGTGTGGCTTTTTCCCCTGGGTCCCTCCATGTTTTAAGAGAGGTTTCATTACAGGGCACAAAAAGTCAGACTCACTGTTCAGCGATGGCAGCTGGTGGGTAGGGATGGTCCAAAGGCAAAATCCTGAGCTCCATCTCCCAATGCGCAAGGAGGGGAATTTCAAAGGCACTCACCCGGGAATGTCCTGGCTTTGAAGATGTAGCAACGTTCATCTGTCACTGCAATTGCAGATACAAAACATAGAATAAGGGTTGTGATCGCTTCTGTTTAAATGTGCTGGCATCCCTGCAGGTGGAAGTGATGGCTTTCTTTCAGCTCCTAGAAACGGGAAATGCTGTGTAAACAAGACTGTGTTGTGCAGGTTCCCGAGGTCTGAGCTCTTTGTTCCTGTTCCTAAGGAAGGGGCACATTTGCAGAAGTGAAGAACACGAAGACTACAGCAGCTTCTTTAATCCTGCTGGTGATTCACACAGTGGCTCTGCCTCGGGGAGAGGAGGAGAGATGGTTCTGGAGAAATCATATAGACAATATGTACTGTCTGGGTTATAAAAGGAAATTCCTGGTTACTGTTCACCACTCAAAACAGTGTGCACAGTGTAGCTTTATACCTAATGCAATGTTCCATGCAGTCTGCTGCTGCAGGTACAAAGGGGAAGGTTGCATGTGGGGCAGGGCTGATCTCACCTTGTACCCCAGTGCCTTAACCTGGGCAGGCAGAGAGCTACATCCCCAGTAAGAGGGAAAAATTATTTTTATATTTATTTTTTCACCCACTTGATAACCAGAAGACATGGTTATGGGGGTATCAGCACACATTGCCTTTCAGACTCTTAATCTCAAAAGCCTGTTCATTTTGGGAGGGTGATTTAATTGTTCACAACTCGGGTTATAAGTCCTGTGAGGATTAAAGCATTCAAATCTGAACAGTTTCAGTTTGGGTTTCCTCTATTCCCATGCAGTCTGAAAAGGGTGCTGTTACAGAGTTTTCAGTTTATGGCTCCTGCTGCTTGAGGGGTCTGTCTGAAACAAGCTGCCCTGCCCACAGATGTTGCATCCATGGTGGCTTTCCCTTGCTGAAGTGACCTGCAAGGTTGGCAATTTCTGCCACTACTCGGACAGGGGAAACTGGGGGCTGAAAGGGATAATTAGCATTCAGAAAAGAGCAGTCAATCTAGGTCTCTAGAGATCTCCAAATTCCTCTTGAAGAAAATTGGCAGAGCTTCCTTAAGACCTGTCATCATGATGTAAGATTAAACCAAAACTTTGGTCCATTAGTTTTGATACTGTTGAGTCTAAGATCGTTTAAGATCCTGGAGGTGGCCTTTAAGGTCTGTACCCCTTCCTGCACCATGTAATTTCTAAACACCAGCTTACATAGACTTTAAAACGGACAGGAACTTTCCCCCTCACCAAAATCACTTCCATACCATCAGCAGAATTCCGGGTCACTTTGACAGCGTGACAGCAGCTAAAGATCCCAATGGCACATTTTAGCAGCACTCCTAAACCCTGTGCACGCTTGACACAGACACACCATCGCAGTTACAGACCTGCAGGAGCACACGCCTGAAAATCTGGGCAACATCTTTCCAGAAAGACCTCAAAAATCCCACATCTTCCCCTGGATCTTTTGTTGTGCATTCAATAAGTCCCATTCACTGGAAAGAGTTTTGCTTATACAGTAGTTCTCTTTGATTATCGTAGTGCCCATTGTCAGATACTCACCTGAGATATTTCGAGGCCACCCTCCATCACAGAAGAAGTCCAGCCTGGAAGAACAGCCTGGGTGGTAGCTGGATCTCCACCCACAGAGGTTTTCCTCTGAATAGATTGTCCTGTTTGGACACAGATATTCACTTTCTGTCCTGTTCTTCCTGGTGTTTTCTCTAATATTTCATATCAAGTCCCCTGCACTCTTCAGATCAAGAGAGAGGAATTTGTGCAGAAGGGAAGGCACAGTGTCATTTGGCAACTAAAACAGCATTCACAAAAAGAGTGAGCTTCCAAGCTCTTTCATGTGCCTCTATGAAGTATCTACGCTGACCAAAATAGGCTCAGAGGGAAAAATAAAGGACAACATGGAAGTTCTGTTCCCACTTCTGTCTCTGTGCCGTTTAAGTCATCAAAACTTTCTCAAAGTGTGATGAAGCTGGGAAAGCAAAGAGATAAAAAGCCATTTCTAGGAAAGGAAATGCTTCCAAAAATGACAAATTCCTCATTTTCTTAATTAATTTTCTTACTGAAATTTTGGAGCTGCAGAACATGTACCCATTGGTGATGATGAGAGCAAAGGTAATAAACACTGCCATGCAACCTTGGCTGTTCCCTGCAAACTGCAGTTACCCAGAAGCCCAGCCACCTAACATAAAAGGAAACTATCCACTTTAATTAGCAGAGCAATCAAAAGACTCTTACACAGGAAAGCATTTATCACCAAATAGAAAATGAATGATACTTTAAAATTAGAATATGCAGAATTCATAGCCAAAGGCACTCAGGGGAAAAAGAGCTTTGCACCGAACCAGACGGGGTTTTTTTTTTTTTTTGGCTTCAGTCTAATGAACTTTAACAATAGATATCAAATTCTGTCTGGCAGCACATTTTAGCAATGGATCTGATTTTTCAGAACTACAAAGCAAACCTCACCACTCACAGGAGGAGGAGACTAGCGTTTAGAAAACCATTATTAACCTGTATTCAGATCTCAAACCCAGATCCTTGGAAATCCAGTTTGTAAAAAAATTCTTTGCCTATGCTTTCAAAGTACAGTGCAAATAAGCAGCAGGGAAATTTAATTTTAATTGTTCATGTTGATGAAGGTTTCATTGTATCCCACTTAAATGCTGTGCAGGAAGAAACCAGACCACACCACATTTCATTATCAGGAGTTTGGGCAAAGCTTGAATTGGAAGATGAAGAGAAGAAGATGAAGATGGAGAAGCAATCTTCTCTTGGTCTTCCTGCACTTAACAAAAAAAAAGAAATGTCCAAAAATCAGGGAAGAGCTACAGATAAAAATACCTTCCTCTCAGCTTGGAAGCTTACAGGGATATTGAAGAACAGAAGACTGGAGATGTTTTGAAAACAGTAGGAGATGCTGTCACTAAGTGGCCAGTCTTCCCAGAAATCATTAAAAAGCAAAATGCCAAGTTTTCCACTGGCTTTACAAATCTCATCTTGCAAGGGAGCTGAAAGCTGTGGGGACTAAGCTTTAGCTCAGCCAAAATGCAGCTCCATACCAAGGCAGTTCCATAATTACTGCAAAAAGACAATAGTAAGTCAGCCTGCTACAGACTCCCAAGTACAGAGGGGATTATTTGATTGCAGCATTTCAAAATGCACAAGCTTTGGTTCATATCAGCACAAATTACCCTGGTTGCCTCAGGTCTGCAAAATTAGGATCCCACAAATTGCATCCAACAGGAAAGTTGGTCTAAAAGGTAAACAAGGTCATAATGACAGATTTACTCAGTAGCTATTCAGCCATTTGATGTAGAAAGAGCATAAAGGGACTGAGACAGGGTGTGGGTCCTGATAAACAGAAAGGAGACAAATCAGGAAGTCAACCCGTATTCAGCCTATTTGTTTCTGCTTTCTTCAAAGGCCCTTCAAGAAGATCTGTGATTTTTATAGACCCACTGGGGTTTCCATGATCCGCCGACTGTAACTTTTAGAACGACGATATACAAAAGTTACTTTGTCCAGGGAACGTAAGTTTGGGTCCCCAGTGTATCGCTCCAGCTGTGTAATCCTCAGTTCTGGGTGGGGGCAAGGGTTATCTGTGCCTTTGGTCACTGCTGAGCTCCCAATTCTGTTTTTACCAACCATTATAAGCAGGCACACATGTGGCTTAGCTGCAACAGATTTGCTGGATCAGAAAGTGCTAATGCAGAACTGTGTAAACAAGAAAATCACAATCCAACAAGAAGCTCCTTGTCTGAACCTGGCCTCACTTCACATCTCCATACAACCAAGCAACCCTAATTCCATCTACTTCCAGTTGGTACTTGCCTTTTGCTTTTGGTATCCAGGATGTTCTGCGCTTCAAAGACACTATAACCACCAAGATAATTCCTGAAGCTCTGTGCACTAAAGAGATAAATTTGTCTGCAGAGATTTTAGAGGCACTTTAAACCCCCTGTATGTTACCCTGCTGTTTGCACAAAAAGATCTCTTAATGCTTAAGTGGCCTTGGATGCCAAACTAGCATGGCCAGCACAGATATGAGCAGGATAATCTAAATCATCCCTTGTTACATCCTGGTGGAACAATGACTTCCTCGTGGCTCAGCAGAAGATTTGAACAACTTTGTTCAGCTTGCTTGAGAAATGTGTCTCACCCAGTAGCTGGTAGCAGTCATAAGCGATGGAGTAGGGAGGGTGGTGTCTGGCTGGAGTCTTGCAGAACAGGTCCATTGCCATCTGCCAGGAAGGGCCTCAGAATTACTCAGGATGGCAAATCCATCATCATTTTTCTGTTCATGGTTTCAATGGAAGTGGAGCTCGAGGTTGCCTTTTGGATGATCATATCCTATTGCTGATTTTTATTGTTTCCAGATCTAGATGTAAATGCCCCAAGTAATAGAGCTGCCACTGGAAATCATTCCATAGTGTAAGGCTTGTTAGGAAACTATCTTGATTTCTAGGATGTCATTCCTTTGGCCCAGACTTCATCCTCTTCCGACTGTCTTATGAACACTATAAAACGGACATGTGGAGTAATGGGAAATGACAGATTTACTTCTGAATGGTCTGGCTTGACTATGCAGCACCACATTGGTGCCCTGGCTTTAATCAGGCCTCCAGTACCCACAGGAGCATGGAGATCTGCCCAAGCTCATTAGGCCTCTATCTCAGTTGCAGTCACTGCTCCAGGTTTGGCAGAGGCACTCTTTCCAAACTCCTTTTCTGCCTTAGCCACATCTCCAAGGGTATCTGTGTAGGGACAGTACGAAGGACATGCCTCTGCAGCAAAACCAGATGCAACTGTAGCTGGGAGGATTCCTACCTCATTGAAAGGTGTCGTAAGTATCTCCATCGTGAGTTTGCATGGATTTGATAACAGCCTGAAATGAAGACAAGAGACATCCATGAAAGAAATGTCGAAAATGTTGAACAGGCCAAACACCTTCATGGAAGCAGCAGTCTGGCTATTTCCAGCATTAAAGGAAACACTGAGCTTCTGGTGATCGTTTGCAAACATGGAAAGGAAAAGAGAAAGACCCTTTTCAGAGAGGACTGGAGGTAGCTCTGCTACAGGCAAGGCTCGAGTTGTCCCGATACACAGCCAGCACAGCTCGTGCAATTGTATGGAACCGTGGCTTGAAGAAGTGGGCAACTTTTTGGCAGCACCTACCCCTCAAGCTGGACCTGTGCAGAAAATGAGATCAGCAGTTCCAGATAACCTGTATTTACCTTCAGCCCAAAAGTTTCTTGCCAGCCTTGGTGGAGGAACTCCACTCTGGAAAAAGGGATTGATACCGCAAGGAAATAAACAAGATTTATGAAGTCACTCCTTCTGCAGGGAGATGCAGTTGGTTGAGAGCGCTGTGGAACATGTTGTTCTTTGGCTTCAGCATCTCTAAGACCATTCTACCCATTTGGTCTCACCTCCCTCATAATGTAGACTGCAGACTCTCCCTATGGGAATCACGAATCAGACTCTTGACTTTTAGCTAATTTAGTGTATTTTCTAGGAACACATCCAGACTTGATTTAAGGCTGTCAGATGATGGGGAATTTAGGTAAGTTGTTCCAGGAGCTAAAAATGCCTATGGTTATGTGTGTATGCTCATTTTTAGGTTGAATTTTGAGATATTCAACTTTCAGCTACTGTATTTCATCATGGTTTTGATTTTTTCTGTTGGGGACAAAACACCCCTATCCCAAATGCAAGCTGTAAATATACAGCACACTGCACTAATGCTGCTTGTAGTAATTCTGCTCATGAGGAAAATTTACTCCACTTTGAAAGTGAAATGGGCCTCCTTGTGCTTACTGAGCCAGGAGAGTTGATGCACCCTTTACCTCACTGTGCAACAGCTTCCCCAGGTAGCCTTTAATCTGCAAGATGAAAGAGCCTTCTAATAGTGTATCAGGAAATTTACCTGCGCAGTGTGATTAAGTCTCAAGTAAATTTCTGTTTGCTGAGTTAAACAGAATAAAACTCTTTTCCCCTCCCTCGCCTTTTATGGCTGGTGCAGAGGCTATGGGATGTTCCAAATTCCAAAAACCCCTGATCATCTTCTGTCCAAAAGGCATCTAGCTCTTTTTTTCTTAAGTCAGAAATTGCTAAAGATGTACATTCTGAGATATGCTGCAGACAAGGATTATTATTTTTTTCTACACTACATAAAATAAGGAGACATGAACAGAATGTCTATTAGGAGCACATATAATATGAAAGCATAAAAATCTTCTTGTTGCTAAAGACTTTTAAAAGATGCTGTAGGATCGCAGGCTATTTACTCTGACATCTCTGCAAAAGTTGCTGAAGCTGCCAACATTAAAAAAAACCTTAGCAAAAACAGTGTCTTTAGGGATTTCTCCAGTGATAGTTCTTTATTTATGATTCCATTTAAAAAATTTAACTCAGCGCATTTGTTTACTTATGATGGGATTGGCTTCCCCCATCCCAAATGCCTTTGTAGGGGAACAAAGGAGTGCCAAGAGCTAGCCCTATAGCAAGCAGCCCCATGGGATGCGTTAGCGATCTCTCTCCAGCATTTTTCCCATTATGCCCAGGGCAGGGAGAGAGTCACAGCTTGGCATGTAGGAAGCTAAGAGGAAATGAGTCCCTCGGGCTCATGTGGGGGCTCATCCCCAGCCCTTGTGACGAGCGAGGCAGCATTCAGTGCTCCTGGAGGGGTTCAAGGTCAACTTCCAGCACAGGAGGGGTGATCCAGAGAAAGTTTGGGAAAAAACACAGTCACAACCTGAACCTCCAACAAACCTTAGCAAACCCTGACCCTAACAGCACCCCCATCACCCCCAGAATTAACACCCCCTTTTCACCCCACCACGGATGCAAATCCCTACCACAGCCAGAAAGAGAGGGATGTACCCTCTCCTTGCCCCCAGTCAGAAAAACCCCAGGTGATTTGGGAGGAAATAGAGACAAAATCTAGGTGGGAAGGCAAAAGCAAGCCAGTACGGGACAGGAAATGACAGAGATGTGCTCAGTTAGAAGGCAGCAGATCACCAAAACCTGCACCCGCTCGGATTTCCGCATCAGCTTGTCAGCATGGAAAGAGCTGACTGCCATCATCATCCTGTGCTTGAAACATCCAGAGGTGCTGGAGCAGAGACACCCCAAAGCCTGCTGTTAAAGCTTCCTATACCTTAAATACCCTTGCAGTTTGCAGTAGTAAACGAGTGCACATTTTTTGCATTAAAGATGGAATGAGAAGGTTTTGAACGCGCTGGATTTCTGCCTGGCTGCAGGACTGGATTGTGTTAGAGAAACTTCACAGAGCTTTAAAAGGGATTGTGTAAGGGCAGCCATGCCCCTCTGAAAAATAAATGTCTCTCCGGCCTGAGTTTTGTTTCCCCATTGTCTCCCTTCAGCAGCCCAGTAATCCCAGTGCTTCGCTGTTTTGCTTTGTCCTATTCAGAAGGAAACCCCTTACACAATGAGACCCCTTTGGCACAGGCAGGACATCAGGAGTGTTGAGCTGTGAAGAGCTGTGTCAGTTGTAAGCCCGGTCAGAACCAGCACGGGGTGTTTTTGTCCTCAAAATCTGATTGAAACAGGGGGGAAAAGGAAGGAAAAGTAAAAACAAAACAAAACAAAACAAGAATGCAGGGGGCAAAGGAGTATGTGCAGACCTCTGAAGTCTCGAAAACAGTAAGAATGTCCCATTTCCAAGGGCCACTTGCAAGTGCAGCCACATGGATGAGCGAGGGGAGCTGGAAATCCCAGTGCTCGCTTCCACAGGCAGGCAGATGCCTCCCAGGCTTGCAAAACCCCTGGCCCCAGGGAGCAGAGGATGCTGAGCCCTGCCTGAGCCTCCCACAGCCCTGGACACGCCATCAGGGACAGCATCAGCACACAATGCCCTTTTTCCGTCCGTCCTCTTTGAGGATTTGTTTTTGCCACGCAAGGGCTGAATGTGAAGCTTGAATGTCTCCTCAGAGCAGCGATGATTTACCATGTTGGAATAAGTCTGTAAAGTGGCTTTTACAGAGCAGCAGGCCTCCAGCCAAGGGGCCTTTTTTTTGTACATACTTCTGAATGGCAGAAATTGGCATTCATCTCTCCAGGCAGGTTTCTGAAATGTATACTGTCCTTTAAATGATTCCTTAATATTTAATATCATGGTAGGATGAAGTCTGATTTTATGGTTAAAAATGTCAATTTTCACAGCTGATTGAACTTATTTAAATGGCAAGCAGTTTACTTGTATCGAAAACCATATAAACAAATCAACTTATTTACTGACATTAAAAGAAGAGGGTACTTTATACTCCAAAGCCTTTCCGTTTTTGAAACTGAAAATGAGCTCAGATGACTAAGTTCATTTTGCAGTTTCCCCCCCAATGGCAGATTGATTGTAGTTTATAAAACAAGCCCATGTATCTGGCAGCAAAAGGAATTGCTTAAGATGCTAAGCCACCCTTTCAAAAGTCCTCCGTAATTAATTATCAGCTGCCTGCGAGTCCATTCTGTTTTTCCTTTTGTTTGTATTACTTTAATGGTGACTATAACATACATATAATGAGAAAAGCTGTGTCTTATAAACATACAAATAAATCTTAAGACTTTAAGCAGGATTAGGCAAGCTAAAAAAAACCCAAAACCCACCCTGAAATCCAGATGCGTGGAATCACAGAAATCAGCTTTGTTAATGCATTCCTAACTCTGAAGCCAATTAAAGCATTCATGGACATGAAGGAACCAGAGTTCATACTGGCACAGATTTCCTCTGCCTCTTCATAAACATAGCTGGAAGAGCCAGACCGATGGCTGTGCTATTAAAAAAAAAAAAAAAAGAAAAAAAAAAAAGGAATTTTATTTTGATTCAAGGGAAACAGGGAATGTAGAGAGATCTGGATGTGGCTAGCAAGTCTCCTGCCTCATTAATTGGTCTAAGGATCTTACCAAAAGTTCTGGTGGACGGAGGAGTTTGAAATCTATCCATTAGAGGGCAATGCACTATCCACAGTGATGTCCTGGAGACAGAGAGCAGCAGCATGAGCTTCAGGAGGGGGCAAAGAGAAGGGCAGAAGTGGTAGGCAAAGAGAAAACCCAAGAATGAGGGCTTGGGTGGTGCCTGGAAGATGTGCTGGATGATGTGAGCCAAAAGAAAATGCAGATGACCAGAGAGGGACATGGAGCACCAGACCCCCGACAACATCTGGCTGATAGGATTTACAGGTTTGTCCTCAAAGGAGAGCAGCCCAGGAGGGGGCTTCTTCACAGGACAGTTGCCATCAGCAGCTGGGTGACCCTCATGCAGTATCCACAGGCAGTGACCAGTGGGAACTCGGGGTTCAACAGATAACCGAGACCAGTCTTTAACATCTAAAAGGCCTTAAAATTTTGAGCTTGCAAGGGGAGCCACCATCTGTCTCTGAAAGCTGAAAACAGTGGAAAAAAGTTCTTCTCTACCAAAGTGTTCCCAGGGACATGATGTTTTAAAGGAGCTTGTTTGCCTTCCAGTTCTTGTCCCCAGGGCAACCACTGAATTTGCTGTCTGAGGCAACCGCTAAGGCAGCCCTTGAGGACATCAATTCCCCATCACCTTCCTACCGTGCTGATGGATCTGCTTCTTTGGAGACTTTCCTGGGAGCAGCCCCAAGATGAGGCAACCAATCCCACCTGCAATGTCTGGAGATGCCCTCCATCACCCATCCCAGGCTAGACACAGGTCCCCAGCCTGGCTGAAACCCCTTCCAGGAGACGTCAGAGCTGTCTCCCCCATCCCTAGCTGGAACTTGCAGGGCTGCTCTCAGCAGGCAGCTGGGATGTGGCCTCCCTTTCTTTTCAGAAGAAGAGTGTTTGCCCGTGTGGATGCCAGCATGGCCGTGCCAGTTGGCAGGAAGATGGGAGGATGGATGGCAGCCTGCTGTGGTCGCTGGTCCAGGCATAGCCTCGGGAAGCACTGGCTGGGAGCTCAGGAGCAGCACTGTGAGCCTTGCTGACCAACCACCTTTTTATTGCAGAGAGCTCTGAATGATGGGGCAGAAATTGTTCAGTGAAGAGAGAGCGAAGAAGGCACTCGGATATCACTGAGACGGCTGCTTTCAAGAGAAGAGTAATTTGTCTAATATACAATCTGTCACCCTCCATTCGTGCTGGAGAAGTGAGGAGCTGCTGGAAGCTAACCACACATATGGTGACATTGCTCCATCATTAGCTTGGGTAGGAGACAAATCTCCCCGCATGGCTTTGGCATGCTGCACTGCAAACACTTATCTCTTGGGCTCGTGTTAAAGACTGGCCAAGATGGACCCCTCTTTCCACCTGCTTTCCCTCACAGGCTGTGTTGTCACCACACAGCCTCCATCAGGAAATAAATGTTTCTCCTAACTCAAAGCAACTTGTCCCTGGAAAAGTTAACTGGTTACACCGGGGAGCCGCGTGCCATACATTCAATGGAGCAAAACCCAATATATACACGTACACATAAATCAGCAGTTTTGGCTCCCAGTGTAACTCCTCCCATCATCAAAACACACCTCTGGAAGTGGCATCTTCTGCCATATTTTAGAGTGCACAGAAATTGCCTGCTGGGTGGGTGTGGATATTTCCTCTGGTTCTTCCTTCACTGCGGTGTTTTCCTAATATCTGTCTCCAAAAGGAGCTCTTCCCACTTACTGGGATTTCCTGAGGCTTCATTTTGAAGGACCAAGGAGGGCAAGGAGTATTTATTACACTAATAATAATAATTAAATAACTACTAATTCAATTACCATGTCTAATAATGATGATAACTGCCTGCAAATTGTTCTTTCAGGGCTCTCCCTACAGCAACAGAAATTTTATGGTGGCTCTTCCAAAGACGCCTGAGGAGTACTGCATAAATATTAATGGAAGGGGGGGTTCTGGGTCTTCCTGACAGCATTGAAATACTCAACCCCACTGGACAGAGGCTCACGCACAGCAGTTTTGAGGTGGTGTAACTCTAACATCGGCAGAGTTATTTCAGATTTACACCACGGCAGCAGGGAGCGGAGTCAGGCTCTGATCATTTAGCAGCGCCTATAAAACAGCGACACATCCACCTGACTTCCCTCGAGCCTTGACACCTCCCCGTCAATATTTATTTCCAGCCCTTCTCACTTTCCCCTGGCATTCAGAGGCGCGGCCAGCCTCTGCTAAATATTTTACTTATATTGCGTGTGGCTGAAACAAGTTTATGTTGGGTGAGGGATGGCGGAGTGTTGGAGCACACGCCGCCTACAAGGGCCTTCTGTGCGCGGCGGCGGGCGCTGGCTCCGCTCCCCTCCGGCAGCTGCCGTCCCAGGTGTGCACAAACACCCTCACACAGCGCTCCGGTGGTGTTCATCTGCCAAAGACAGCAGCAAAGCTTTAAAAGGCCTGTGGGATGCGGACCCCAAGAAGAAACCCTCCTCAAAAGAGGATGTTTCAGGAGGGCTAGCTGGCTCCCATGTCCTTTTGCAACCAGCAGGTTTTGCTTCTGACTTGGACTACAGGAAGGTGCGAGGGCACGGAACCTCTTTGAAAGCAGGACTAAATGAATGATGTTTTCTTGGAATAAAGGATCAGGCACAATGAAGTAAAATAACATAATCTTTCCATGTCACCAGCCTTCCCCCAGCCTTGCTCCTTTCCCAAACCACAGGACAGCAGGCTGCCTTGCTGTTTGCCTAGGAAAACCAGCTCTCAGGTCGTTATTCTGACGCACAAACACACTGCCAGGTCCATGGAGCTGGCTCGGCTGCCTGGATCGTGGATGAAATTTTATTCCAATAACACTGAGGCGGGTTTCTCTTTATGCTAATCCCCCGTGCTTCAGGGTGTCACGGTGCAGGGGAAGCACAAAATCATGCTTTATGAGTGTGATCTATCTGCAGACTCAGTATCGCTTCCCTCCCAATCTTACCTGCCACAGTCAGCCAGAGATCATAAATACACCCCTAATGCCACGATTAGCATACGCTCTTGAAAGAAAATTGTGCTTGTAGCAAGAGTCCCCGAGGGCCAATATCAACAGAGAGACATTACAGAGAGAAACTGGAGATCAGGGCTGAGCTTTCAAGTCCATGCTCCCTTGCTAGGCACTGGTCTCTGCAGAGATTATTCCTGCTTTTATCAGGAACAGACATTGCAAAAGGACTGCACATGGTGACTCTGCTTTGACTTACGGTTAGACCATCTTTTTGGCGGGGCAATAATCAATGCCAGGCTTTCAGCTTCACTAAATCTGGCTGAATAATTATGAAAAACCCAAAACCGACCGCCCTATTATTTAGCTTAATTTTCTTGCTCTTTTCCACCGGTTTTATAAGCTGCTCCTGGCAAAGGGTACCGACTCTCTTGCCAGCTCTGACGAGATAGATTGACAGGGTCCCTGCACAAAGCAAGAAGGACAGATGAAGGAGAGGAGAAAGCAAAGGTGAGGAACAAGACCTGGTCTTTGATTTGGGTGTTTGCCGTCTCAAAGCGAGGTCCCGTCTTGCAGGGACCCACACACCTTTTTTTCCTAGGAGTAGAGTCAGGCACCGCTTAGGGGTTTGAAGCTGGGGTACAGTGCACTGCAAACCCTCCCCAGCAGCCTTGGAGGAGCGTGGGTTTGTCTGCTGCCTGCTCTAACAAGCCTTTGATCTTCCTGAGACTTCTAATGGGATCCAATTGCAACCGTAATCATAAATAAGTGAAAAATATAAAATAGGTAACAAAAGCCGCATAAATGTGTTGCCACTTGAAGGTTTCAAATTCCTCCCTTACTCAGCGTGGTGTGCTGAAATAAATGGAAACAGCAGACCTGCTGAGGAGGAATAGTGACATTTTGTGGCACCTGATTTGTGATGCAATGGGGATGCTGGGGGGCGGTGGGGACAAATTTTCACTTTATATTCTGCTCAAATGAGACAAAGATTACAGTTAGGAGTCAAGTACTATCAAATTATTTATTGAATTCTGTTGGGGTGGAGAGGGTATTTGCTCTTTTTTCCAGAAAAAAATATTGATTTTAAGGATGGCTTTGATATCAATTAGGCTCAACATGAGAGACAGGCAGTCACTTTGTATAGGGAATTTAATTAAAAGCTCTGTACTTAGCCAGAAGAGTGTTCTAAGGATAAAATTGTTTTCCCCCTTCGGGTCAATTTTCTGTTATGTTTGTATAATGCAATTGAAGAAGGACCCATGCCAAGCAATACTCATGCCTGGTATAAAACTGTCCATACATAATGACTGACTTCTTGGACTCCCAGTCCACAATAGATTAACGAGTGTTAGCTGCATTTAGATGTGGTCATCTTTTGTTTTATTGCTACAAGAACACATTCTTACAGGTACACACCTCTCAAAAGGCCCTCCAAGGACTGCTTAGGCACAAGCAAAGAAATTATGGGACGGGTGAAATTCTGCAAAGCTATTTTCTTTTGAAAACTTGGAAGTAAAAACTGACTTGATCTGAAAGAGTTGAAGTTCATGAATAGTTACTAATGAGAGGTTCATCTCAGAGCTTGTAAGATTAATATTTAATATAAAATAAGGGCACATAAATGGGCAGATTTTTTGACAAAGAGCTATAAGGGGCACAAATCTAAAACCTGTTTGTTGTCCTGGTGCTGAATCACTAACGCTGGGTACATGGAAGGTCTTGCACAGAGCTGGTTTTCAGCCCAGGACTTCCCATCACTTCAGGGGGTTTTGGAGCATCAGTTGTCTGGTTTTCCCTGCAAAGGAACTCAGGAAGATGACAGCAACCAACTGGCAAAAGGCTGAACCAGAGCTGGCCTCGGAGGATCCTGAGGACTGCAAGTGCTGCAGTCCTGTGACTTCTCTGCAGACTCCTCTTGGCTCTCTGGGTGTGAACAAGTGGATTGTTCCCATGACTCACTTACATACATGGAAGTTTTGGGCTGTGGGTATAGAATCATAGAATGGTTTGGGTTGGAGGGGACNCTGAGGACTGCAAGTGCTGCAGTCCTGTGACTTCTCTGCAGACTCCTCTTGGCTCTCTGGGTGTGAACAAGTGGATTGTTCCCATGCCTCACTTACATACATGGAAGTTTGGGGCTGTGGGTATAGAATCGTAAAATCATGGAATGGTTTGGGTTGGAGGGGACCTTAAAGATCATCTCATTCCAACCCCCCTGCCACGGGCAGGGACCACTTCCACTGGAGCAGGTTGCTCCAAGCCCTGTCCAGCCTGGCCTTGAACACTCCCAGGGAAGGCACATCTTCTCTGGGAAACCTCTTCCAGTGCCTCACCACCCTCACAAGGAAGAGTTTCTTCCTAATATCTAACCTAAACCTACCCTCTTTTAGTTTAAAGCCATTCCCCCTTGTCCCATCACTCCATGCCCTTGTCAAAAGTCCCTCTCCAGCTCTCTTGTACTCCTTTTAGGCACTGGAAGGGGCTCCAAGGTCTCCACAGAGCCTTCTCTTCTCCAGGATGAACAATCCCAGTTTTCTCAGCCTAACTCTATAGGAGAGGTGAATATCCAGCCCTCTGATAATCTTTGTGGACTCCTCTGGATTAGCTCCAACAGGCCCACGTCTTTCTTGTGTTGAGGGCCCCAGAGCTGGACACAGCACTGCAGGTGGGGTCTCATGAGAGTGGAGCAGAGGAGGAGAATCACCTCCCTCAACCTGCTGGCCACCTTCTTCTGAGGATACGGTTGGATTTCTGAGCTGCAAGCACACATTGCCTTGATTCTGAATTTATATGATTTTATAAATGTATGTGTGTGTGTATATATATACACATATATGTATAGGATTCTGATTCCACATCTATATATATGATTCTGAATATGTTTTGAATACAGCTAGTTGCCTTTTTGCATATGATATTCTTTTCCTAAAAACTATTTCCATCTCCTCTATTTTAACTCCTAATTAGAGACGTAACGAGTAACACTTAGGCCTGGACAGGTGGGAAAGGGTGTTTGAAGCCCTTCTGGTTTTCTGGGAAAGTTACAGCCAATCACCTTTTGTTTGTTAGAGGATACACAGCAACTCCAGGCTGTTTCTGTTGCAGGATAAGGCAGGATACCCAGGAAAACTCAGCCCTGCTCTGAGTCTGCTCCCAGTGAAGCTGGAGGGACACCCTTCATCTCAGCAGAGTCAGAGCAACATTGCAGGATAACTGAGAATCCCAGCCATAACTTTAGAGGAAAAGTGCAAAGCCAAACACGCACAGGAAAGAAGCCAAAAGAAACTGGCATTGTGGAGGATGATTCCTGCCTTATATACTGCAGTGGTGGGTACCAGGGAAAATAAATGCATCAGACAGATATGTAAACAGAGAGGAGAATCACAGACAGACCCAGGAGTACGCGGGGCTGATGCCAAGCCCGCTGAAGTCAATGAGAACCCAAGGATGGATGCACCAGATGACTTCAGAAGAGGTTTAGGTAACGGAAGGGATAAGGGAAAAGACCCTGCTTGAAGCCAGTCTGTCATTAGAGAGCTGCTCAGATGACTCAAGCAGACACTGAGCCTCTCAGAACAATGCATCGGCGTCTCTTTTATCCGCTCGTGCTCTGCCGTGGCACGTGCAGTCCTCACATGTCCTCCTGGAGAGGCAGAAAGCCCACACGAGCCTCCTGCAGCACTGAAACCCTCCCCACACGGCTTGCAGCATCCTCTGCAGATCCTCCGTGCTGGAGAGGGTTTCGCTCAGATGGAGTTTATCACGCGTGATAAAGCTGGTGTACATTTGCTCTGATGCAATTATCGTTTTACAGCAAGAGGCTGCAAATCACTCAGAAGCCTGGCTTCCCAGTGGTGCCTGGGATTTTGGGGGCAGGTAGGCAACGAAACACCTTGGGGGACGTTCGTGTCTCTTGCCTTCCCCTCCGTGTCTGTCAGGAATTTTCAGCCCGTGCTGCACCAACCCCATTCCCTCACTGCTACGGCAGCAACAAGTTTCAGGACCCTTTGCACCCGTCAAGGAACGTATGGAGGCTGTGACCCCACATGAGGCCCCATGTTCCAAGTGATTTCTCACTTGAATGCCATATGGATATGCCAGCACATGCAGCCTTTTTTTTTTCTCTTCCCCTCCAATTTCCATCTGCTAAGAAGGAGCCGGAGTGTAGGGCTTTGCAAGCAGTAGATGAAAATGTTAAAAAACTGGAAAAAACCCACAGCGTTGTTCAGGGGACGTAAAAATAATGTTGTTTGTTGGATCTGATTTTTCTGTTGTACACAAGGAAAATGTCTTTCCCTCTCTCCTTGTACCCTGTTCTGAAAATCCTTCAGACTAGCAGAAGCAGCTGCCTCAGGGACTCCCCCAGACACACACAATTCCTTTGATTTTAGTGGGGCCCTTCCAAACTTGGCCCTTTTGAGAACTGAAATGTGGTTTCACTGGTTTCCACTGATTTCCCCGGAACTAAAAGCTAGCCTGTTGTTCTGGCTACACAGAATAACACCAACTTCTCAATTATTAATATTCTGATGTTTCTTTCGGGTCCTATAACCATTATTTGCACCCACTTGAGCGCATTTCACAAAAAATGTGGACATCTTGGCATTAGACTTCTTATGCTTTCCCATCATAACATGGATCCTGAAGCAAGTTTGAGCCGTGGATTGATGACACACCACTTCTGGCTTTGGGGTCAAAGTTCTGGATCTAAAAGACCGTGTGGCATAGAGAGTTGGTTTGGTAGGGGCTTATCAGTTGTTCAGAACTATTCAGAGATTCACCCCATACCAGGAATTGCTCTGTCAGACCAAGTGGTTAGTCTTCCCACAATTATCTTGTCCCATTCCTGCAAGTTCATGGAAGGGATGTGGTTGCCCAGACTCAGGTGTGTAGAGGTGTCTGATCTGGTCTTGCAGAGACCTGACACTAGGGACCACGGCAGTGTGATTTTGGATTTGTAGCAGCAGAGTTTCCCTTCACAAGATGCCCTTCCAGCATGTTCGGTTTCAAATATTTTGTTAAAGGAGAAGTGTGGGAGCAGGGGCAGCACCTGAAGGCATTTGCAGCCATGTGCACTTAACCAACCTTAAAAATGAAGGAAAGATGAGCAGATTTCTAATGACAGGCAATATGCTGGGTGATAAAAGTGTGAGATGATCCACTGCCACCCAGACTGCACTAAAGAAAGATGCCCATTACTCCCCAGAAAGAAGAGACTCATTTACCTAACCATCATACTCAGGTAAGACAGCAAAGGAGGTTGCACAAAACAAAACAGGCCAGCACAGAAGCCCTCCCTCATGGAATAAAGTTCAGCAATACAAGTGGAACATTGTGTACATGCTTCCAATGCATTTTAGCTGTGCCCTCCAATCACAGATCTGGTTAAAGGGAAAACATCTCACTACCAGCAATCTTGGGAGCTAGGAATTCCCCATGACAGTCATTGAGTGTTACGGGTTAGTACTAACAGTGGGGAGCACCACCAACAGCCCCATCAGCCACTGGGACCTGTCCTACCCTTCCCACTCCTCACTGCTGAGCTCAGCTTTAACCCAGGTGCAGGGAAATGCTCCCTTACACAACCAGTCCCCATCCCACTGATGGGAGAGCACATCCTTTTTGCTATTGAACTCTTCCACACACACACACACAACTCCACATAACTCCCCCTCTCAGCACGGGACATCCCACGCTGGGGGATGGAGCTGCTGACACACAGGAGCTCGCAGTGCCCAGGCTGCACCTCTGCATCCATTTCCCCCAACACTCAGACCCTTTCTGCTCCCTGAGCCTGCAGCAGCAAGAACAGAGTCACCCTCCTTGGAATAACTGGGAAAACAACACTGAAGAGAAAGCCCTGTCAAGCTGTTTTAAAAAGCCCATTTCTCCCATGCCAGCCTGTGTATTGTGTTCCCTCTTTCTGCTATCCAGTAAGGAATCCTGCAGAGACAATGATGGTCCCTGTGTCTTCGAGTGGTGCAGCTCCTGCTGGCAGCAGGGCTGCATCCAGCATCCAGCAGAGCATCCTTCCCCTGCCCTGTACCCGCCACCCATGGAGGCTCAGCCCCGCCAGCTCTGCCGCCACCTCCCTCGGGGTCACCCCAGCACCTCACCCCGACACGAAGCTCTGTGCTCCTCATATGGCTACACGATTTCTTTGTCCTCCAAGCCTGTGAGGATCGTGTTGGGAAACAACAGCAGGGCCTATCCAAGCCCATGCAAGTCAACGGGAGCTCTCCCATTAAATTAGGTCCCCAAGGCATATGCCTCAATGGCCAATAACCTTTTAAATGAATTACTTTCCTGTGCTGGTTTCAGGAGGCCCAGCTAGTGCAGTTATTTCAAAAGACACTGCTACAGGCATGATCTTAACATTTAATTACATAACATTTTAATAAGTGCTCGAGAGCATTTGAATTTGTCTCCCACCCTTTGCGATTCTGCCAGGTTTGTTTCTCCTAAAAAAAAAAAATTGAGCAAACAGTGCAAACTAGGGTCTAGTTGTTTCCAGCTACTAAGATCTCCTTAGATTTCCCCAATGAGTACAGACTCTCTGCAATAGACAGATCCTCATTCATTTTGGGAAGAAACTGGGACGGAGAGAGTGGGGGAGAAGAAAAGACAGAGAGGGAAAAAAAAAAGAGGCTTATGTTTCAAAGATCACTACAGGCCAAATATTCTCAGGCACCCCAGCTTTTACAGAGAAATCCTTAACAGTATAAAAATGGAAACACTTCAAAGATAAAATAAATAATTTAATAATAGTCTGCTTCTCCAAAGGGTTTTGAACAAGTTTTAGATTTGCCAGTGAATGTTTCCCTTAGGCTGTAGGCCAGTGGAAAAAAAAGGCACAGTGTGCCTCTTCTTTCGTAAAATGTACTTTGTGTTATTTTATTTCTTGATAAGATTCAGAAACAATTCTTTCCCCTCTCACCCTGCCTTCACACAAAAAAAAAAGTTTTGTTTTTTTTTTAAGAAAACCCAAGGATTGTACAGATGCAAATGATCCCTTACGTACAACACACACTAAAATAATTGTTGAAATTGATCCAAAACCATCCAGATTGTATATTTTCCTTTCTGGTTGTTTCACTTACTATCACCCACTGAGAAGCACCTCAGATTCTTCAGCCAGATGTGTCCAAAGGGAAGCCATTTGAAGACCCCAAGAGCCTTTTGTGTAATTAAAAGAGTATTTATAAGCAAGACTCCACAGTATTTACAGGCTCGTAAGGAAAATGCACATGAGTAAACTGTGGCATTAATGGTTGTAACATACTTGATAGGTCAAAGAGGCTGCTATTCCAGTAAAAAAGCATTTATTTGGCAATCACGTGAACATTAGGCAGGACTGAGCTGCATCAGTGTCCTCTTCAGATGCTACACTACTTGGCCTCTACATTCTACATTGTTTCATCTCAGTTTAGACACCATTTCTTGCAATTATTTACAAGGTAAAAAAGATGAGAGGCTGCCTTGGTTTTTTGTGGCTGGATGTGGTGTTTGTCTTGTCTTCACTGATAAGACTTGCCTTTAGGAATCGCAGAGCCCTGTATCAAAGTATGGAGCAAGGGGAGCTGCCCTTGGTACAGCAGGATCAGGTTAGGGAACACTTCAAATATCCGAACACACAGAAGCCCCTGGAACCTTGTGGTGTGCACCCAGGAGTGCTGAAGGACCTGGCCAAATGCCACTCTAAATTATTTTTGGAAGGTCATGGCAACTGGGACTGGCTCCTGGGCACTGGAAGAAAGTAAATGTCACCAATGTCTTCAATACAGTCCAGTCAGCCCTGCCTTGATCCTTGGGATGATGATGGAGCAAATCTTCAGTGAAGCCTTTTCCAAACACAAAAAGAACAAGAAGGCAGTGGATAAATACCTAACGTGGGGTGTAAAGCAGATGGAACCAGACTCCTCTCAGTGCTGTCCAGGGACAGGACAAGAGGCAATGAGCATAAATTGAAATATGTACAATTGCATTTAAATGAAATAAAAACTTTTTTACGGTGAGGGTGGTCAAGCACTGAAACAGGTTGCCAGAGAGCGTGTGGCATCATTTGGAGACACTAAAACTCAGCTGGAACAGGTCCTGGGCCACCTGTCCCAGCAGCCCTGTGCTGGGTGGGGTACACTCCCCATCCTTTGCAGAGCACATCCCCACCACACTGACAGCACGGAGCTCGCTCACTAGAAGGGGACCAGCTGCTTCTGTGGTTTTGGGCATTACAGGCTGTGGTGCAGACTCCAACAATGATGATAATAAAACCAGTCCTTTCCAATGATTTCACCACCTCTTTATTTTATTCCGTGGTTTTCCCATGTTATCTGAGCACAGATGCCTGCGATTGCTTTTCCTGATCCATTACCCTCTCTGTATTAACCTCTTCCTACTCAGTAGCTTTCCTTTATCAAGGTATGCTTAGACATGTCCAGGAAATAAAAATCTTGAGCCACAATTTTATATATATACACCCAAATTCAAGGGTGATGGTTAGGTCCATACTTTGGCCAAAAGAGTGAGAGGGCATCAGAGCAAGGGAAGTGATGAATGGTGAACAAAAGGCAAGATATCTCCATTCCACTGTAACCCTTTCTTTATTTTTCCATGGGCTGCAGCATTATATTCAGCATTATGCAGAAAAACCTTTGAACAAGGTTTTTGCAAATGGGATGCTGACAACATAGGTGGGATCCGATGCATGGATGCTGCCACAGGGCAGGAGGATCTTCCTGCNGCCACAGGTAGGATCTGACTCCTTTCTCATGGATGCTGACACAGGGCAGGAGGATCTTCCTGCAGATATCCAGTCCCTCAGTGCTGGAGGTGTCAGGCTTCATAATGGCTTCACAATGGCAGATTTGGGAAGGAAGAGGTTGTATTACTGCAAAAGGAAATGAGAGGGCTGGACTAAGAATTTGGATAATGGCTTGACCCTCTTGAACTAGCACAAATCAAGGATTATTCTGTTGCCATCCAGTGAGTTATGTGGCTGTAAAACTGGTACGAGTGGAGAAACAAGCCCTACATCTTCCTGACGCTGTGTCAGTAAAAAACATTTTGACTTATTTTGTCTGTGTCACCCCGATATTCACCACCATAACTGCTTCCTTTTCCTTTTTTTATTACTGGTTCTCTTTAAGCTGTTCTATATAGATACACAATATTACCTTTAACGTGCAAGATCATCCTTCAGTCAACACATCATTCACCGGTGAGATGTTACTCAGGCAAAATGGGGAATTTTCACTTTTCCCTTTCCTGTCTCTTGCTTCCTACCAAGCATGGGATATACATGGAGATAACATACTGGACCCGATCCTTATCCTTTTTGCAGCCTTGGCATTGATCTGGATTTACACAGATGTAGCAGAACAGAAGTGAGCTTGCTGTCTGTCTCTTTTTCATGCACACACATCACGATTTGGGATTTTGTTCTGACTTCAAAGCAAATGCGGGATGTAGATTAATATGCTCTACCTCAAAGGAAGTTGTCACCAGGCACACAAAGTGCTTCTTCTTTTGTGATAACTCATAATTTATCAAAGAAAATCAAATCAATTTGTTGGTAAAAGAAACATGTTTTCCATGAATTTAGACCACGACGAAGGTTTCGATGACAAAGCAAGAGAAGGCTGAATTAATCAGACTTGGCATCGAACACTTAGTGGGGAAGAGCACAAAGCTCGGCTGGAACATTTATTCTCCTGGGAACTCAGTCCCCAGATGGCAGCTTTGTCCCCTGGTGTCACTTGCCCTCTCCTCCCGTCTCCCTGCTGCTCTTTGCCCTCTGAAGATCAATAACGGCATGGGGTGGATGTAAGACTCGAGTACATCCCGGTGCAAATAACTGCTCAGGGTACAGGTCACTGGAGATGGAGCCAGGAGCTGATGTATGCAGAGCAGCCAGTGTCCCTGTGCTTCCAGGGTGGTGTCCAAAACGAAACACAAAAATGAAGGCCGATTTCATAACGTACCCAGAAGTTGTCCCTCAAAGCTGGGCAGAGTTTTTCTCTCACTTCCCAGTGTTTCACATTCAGGGTTTCCATTAGTGACCTCTCTCTTTAGCTCAGAATCAAGGAACTTTCCGCAAACACAAAACAAACAGAAAAGCTGGAAGAAGAATAGGACAGATGACGCCATCAAACGAAAGGAAGAGCAGAGCAGCATCCTACAGCTTAAATAGAAAGGGGATAGCTAAAATAGTCACGTCTAGTACACGTCCAATCCCAGGGCTGGATCCCAAGGGACATTGTGTGCAGACAGACAATACAAAGATTGTTATGAACAAGGATTACTTCACCACCTCCTGCAGCCACTTCAGAAGAGAGTTAAAGGTAAGACTTGAAAAGTGCCTGGAAAAATTGTAGCACGTCTGAGGGCAAAAAGTGCTATATTTATAAACCAACAGAGCTGAAAGCACTGGAGCTGGAAGAAAGATACCAAGTCCCAGGCCCAGGGCAGGTTCAGGTAGAGCTTAACTATTCCTGATGTTTTTTTAACCTGTTTTTTTTTAACCTCTAAACTCTCCAGCAAGGAAAATGCTACACTTTCCCCAGGACAGATCCAAACAGGGATTGCCAGGAGGCAGCAGGGAGCAGACCCACCTGTTTTGTTGCAGAAGGAGGGTTTAGCTGTGCAATAGAAAGCTGGGCTGGGCTACCTGTGCTCAGGGCCCCAGACCATTTCATTCACTAGCACAGGTGTAGCCCTCTTCTAATAAAGCCCTTTTACATTTGCAAGCAACCTCCTCACATTTTTAGCAACATTTTTTTGTAGTTCTAATGGATCTTTCTCTGGCTTGGAGGACCAGAGTCGCACACTGCACAAAAGATGTGGTCACACCTTTAGTTCAGCATGCAATTTTTGGAAAGGTTTCATTTTTCTGCTAAGACCACCCGATTAGTTGGCAACACTGGGCAGTATTGCTGGAGTCTTGATAAGCTTAAATCTAACAAATGCACACATTCTTGGGATCTCTATAATTGAAAGAGTCTGGTTACAGCAATCTAAGAGAAGAAAGGATGATTTTCCCTGCTGGCATGGTTTTATGTAATTGTATTATTACTTGCTCCTTTTTGAAACTGAGTCAAATGAAATGTGCCCTCTCATGATGCATTTTTAACATGCTGATATAATTCCTTAAGTACAATATTCATGGCACCAAAATGCTCTTCAGTATTAATTACTGTGACAGTGACACAGACTTTTTTTGTCAAATGCCTTTGCAGCTTAGCTGGTCAAGGCTCCTTTTCATCATTCATACTCTGCTCTCTCCACAGCGACTCCTGCTAAGCTTGTGATGCAGACTGAACTTAGCAGATGGGCCAGGTTACATCATGGAAGAGCAGAAATACAAAACTCCTGAGCTCCAAAGCCTGCTCTGGAGACAGACACGATGTAAGATCCTTGTCATGGTGAGCATAAACCACATCCTCTTAAATTTGTTCTTATTAATAAGAAGTAACAAGACCAGCTGTAATTTATGTGTGCTGGTTGGTCATGATTTTCTCTGTACAAGCAGCCAACATATGCTTTCAGTCTAGCATCACCTAGTTCAAAGAAGACAATAAAAAAGGACAAATGTCAAAGGACCATGAACATGGGTTCACAAGTGTGTCTTGTCTGCAGCACGCAGTGGCTGTGCCAAGGTTTCAGTGACAGCCTCTTGCCACATAGGCAGTGATCTGGAGCTGCAGAGGAGTGGTGTGTGGAAGACAAGATGCTGTAATTTCAGCCAGAGCCTGGAGCAGTTTCTCTCCCCTTCCATGATGATAATCACTACTGTGCAGTTCTTAAACTTTAGGCAGTAATAATAAGGCCAAGATCAGTTTTGTGCCAAGATCAGTTTTGTTTGTTTTTAAATGGGAGCTCAAGTCTCCTCACTGTTTTCCTTCTGCAAGATCAAGCCTGCTGATTATCTTTCACTTGTCTGGGCTTGGGACTCCAGCCATTCACTTTTTGGTTCCTCAGTGCAAGTTTCTAGTCTGTGATTATTTGTGGCAAGTCTTCCTTCAAAAACATCCACATTTACACATAGTAATAATGTTTGTATTCTTCCGCCTCCTCTCTGGGCTTCATTTCAATGCTCAAGTGTTGCTTAAAGCAACAAACAACATGCAGATATGTTAAAAAATCTTGGGTGTTTTGTTCTCCTCCTTTCTCTGTGCTGGTGTTGATTTGCCTTGTGAAAATATTCGCCTCCTGATTTCGTCTTTCAACATGTTCAGCAGTGTCTTCCAAATTGCCCTGTGTGAAGGTGAAAGGCATAATCTCTGTCTTATTAAAGCTCAGATCTCTCAGAGGGGTCTCTTTCCCTCAGCTGAACTAGCTGATGCTTTCAGAGGCAGGCAGAACCCTGGGGCATAGCAGCAAGGAGAGAGTGAAATTTCAGCATTGATGTATCTAAGAAGTAAGTAAACAAAGCAGTGCCCAAATGACATGTCAGAACTCCATTTTCTTGAGTTTATCTTTGGCTGGACCACTGCAAAGCACTTCTAACTCTGCAGTATAAATGCCAGGCAGTTCAGGAATAGTTCCCAAGCATTTCCAATGATGCCAGGGCCATCAACGTGAACACAGTCTTAGGGAAAAATCTGGGTGTTACATATGCCCATCATGTCAGGCTCAGAAGTTCCACTGAACTAATCCTTCTGAATGCAGCCAGTCATGCCAAAATGCTTTCCAGACAGAGATGAAGAATCAGGAAAAAAATTTTAAATAAAAGCTGTAGCATGCTAATCTACCGCTCTTCAATCTCCACCCCTTTTTATATACATCCACTTTAAAGTTCTTGTTCTTAAAAAGCTTCTAAGTTACAAGAGGCTCCTGTCCACTGCACAATCTGATTCTGTATAATAAACACTAAAAGAAAAAAAACAAACCAGAGTAAACATATCAACTTTGTTTACAGCGATGACCCTTACACATCTCTTACACCCCGTGTTCCTTACACCCCTTCGTGCCCATCCACCTTCTCCTCAAGAGGACAAAGCGGGGAAGCATGTCCGTGACTCAGACTGTAAAAGTCAAAACCACCAAACAGCTTTTAAGCAGTGCACTCCCTTTTCCAATCTCAAATGCAAGAAGGTCATTTGCAGTCCTCAGGGTTCTGAGATTATTTATGAAGCAACAGCCACTACACTCATTGTACCTCCTGCTCTCAATGGGACTCATCGTTCAGAGCTGTTGAGCAGTTGGGAACAATTACAGAGGATAAACTGAATGAAATATGCGATGCTGTGAATGTGTCAAGATTTCAACCGGTGGAATTTACATACATGAATAAATATCGAATAGTGTTTAGTAATGACACTCCTGCACAGCCTCTGTGCTGAGCATCCTGCGATGTAAAAATAATTGCTACCTTTATTATCAGTTACCAGCCCTAACAGCAAGCAAGAAGCAGCTTCAAATCTGCCCAAGACAAAGGGGGAATTAGGAGATGTATCTCCATTAGCCTGTGCAAATAGTAAAAGCTCCGTCTTTGCCTCTTTTTTCAGCAGGGAGAGTAAGTGGACTGTAGTTTTCTCTCGGCCTAAATTTAGACTATGACGAACAGAAACATAAGCATATTGTGGATTAAGATAAATTCCCCCAAGATGTTGTTGTAGAAGTATTAGGACCAAAAAAAGGGATTCTAAAAGTCAACTGAGCAAAGCTGTTATTCACAGAAGAGGAGAGATCTCCAGACACGCAGTGATTTCACAATCCTGGCTGGGGCCTCAGTGTTCAGGGAGGCTCATTTCCACCATGACTCAAGCCCCAAATAACTCTTTTTCTCAGCCAAGCACTTCCTTGGCTTGCTGTACCTGGCTAAGCGTCCATCGGGTACGAACGCAACATCTGAACGGGAATCACCCAGACACGTGCCAGGAAAGGCACCCAAACTTTCCCCAAAAAGCATGAGGTTTGTAAGATGGAAAGCCCTGTGGGGTCTCAAAAGCTCAAAGCTTTTCAAAGGGTAGAATTTTGCCTACAGCTCCTCATCCAAACTGAAGTGGCAATGGGTTTCTTTTCATTTCAGGCTCGATCACGGACACAAATTTCCCAGACTCCTTCCATCACGAAGAGGGAAGGAGACGTATAACACAATGTTCATGTGTTCAGTGTCCCAGGCCAGAGTGTTTCCCAGCAAAGTAAGCTTAGCAATAAGGGAAATAAGAGTAATATGCAGAAGAAAAGGACAAAAATGAATCAGATTTTATGATAAAGATCACATGATCCCAATTCAGGGCAGCGTTGCTGTCCAGGGTAAGCTGGAGAACATTCCTGATATAAAAGCAGCGACTCAGTAGTGGCCAAGAAAGGACTTAAGCAAAATGCCCAGTGGGCTGAAAATGGCTTGAAATCAGTTTCTAAAAGAGGTGTGGCCCTTAAAAAGGCAGAGAAATGCATTTGCTGTTTCCGAGTTCTTGGATAGCTCTTGACCATTTTGGAGGGAACTCTAGCCCGAGTGTAAAGTTAAACACTTGTGTACGAGTTGTCCTAAATGCAGAGCTGTGGGTTTGGTCCAAGGCTTTGCCATGTGTCTCCTGCACAAAATCCTAATTCATGCTGTTATTAAACTGAGGGTTCAGGGTGCTCCAGGGGAAATGATTCTGAACTTCTCCCATCCCATCGGTCCCTGCTCCTTCACCTACTGCAGGTTCTTCAGTGCAAGGTTTGCTTCCTATGACGACCCTTAGCTCTTGCAGGAGCTCTTTGCCCACAAACCTTTCCCGTTCCTGAGGACAGGAAGGTAAGATGGGCGGATGGAAACATTTGTTCTTTCCTGCTTTTCTTCCCTTTCACATCCCAGTGTCAGTCATGAGGCTCTGAAAGCCACATTATGTTCTCTTAATCATCTCTTGCTAACTCATTAATTCATCAATTGCTATTGTTTGGTCCTGCTATTAAATGCAATTAATTGCAAGAGCTGATGAAGCAACACGGTTGGGTTCCCCTCCCCACAGCTTTGTTGGTGTGTTCAGACCTCTCAGGAACACACCAGCACCAGCTCTGGGCTACACCAACCTCTGCCGAGGCGTTTCTGCCCTGGCAGCAGCTCTTGTGGAGGCAATAAATGGAAGGACTACAGGTTTTTCAGCCACAGATTGGAGTTCATTGCAAAACTCCCCCAAAAGCTGACATGACATCTCCTGGCCTGGGAACTGCAAGGTGAAAAACACCCACGCTGCTGCTTTGTCCCTCAGATGTGTCACCCGCAGGTTTAAACGTGGAAGTACTGGTTTTTCTTACCCCACCTTATACTTAAAGAGGACATCCTCATCAAACCTCTAAACAACAATTTCCCTATGAGCCATGTTACCTCTCTGGTTAAAAAAAGTATTTTTTGTGCTTTTTCTTCCCCAAAATGAACATGGGGGTTAAGGAAATTTCTCTTCTGTTTCCACTGGTACCTATAACATATAGATACATGTATTTTAGAGATGCATACATGTACTTTGCTGTGCAACCTTCAGCTTCAGCAGGATGGACTTGATTTTTGTGCCAGAGTTGCACGATGGATCAGCAAGAACTGATGAGGGTCTGGACAGTTTTAAATCCCCCACTTTGACAAATCCAGGAGCATCAGGAAAAGCACTTATTTGACTCCTGGGCTGGGAATATGAACAGGTCCCAGGTAATTATTCAAGTTTCTAAAGGACTTCCAAGCAACCTGTGGGTCTGGGGATTTCTTTCCATTTTAATGAATGTTTGGTTGGGTAGAATCCAAAGGCAATTCACAGAGTGAAACTTCCTACTTGCCACAAGCTATTGGCATTTTCATGTCCTGTTTATATGTCAGCTGGATACTCAGAAGTATTGTTTAGGTTTTGAAGCAGAGGTGTGCTGTTTTAGAAGCACAGTTTTCACAGAGGAGTGCTCCATGATTTCTGAAAATCACCTCTCTAAGGGGTTCTAATGTGCACACACAAATAATGGCATCCAACCCACTGAAATCACTGTATTTGTAAATCTTGGCCAAGTCTTTGCTTAGTAAATATTTTAATGCTGTTTTCTTTTCTTTTTTTCTTTTTTTTTTCTATATTGTGACACATGCAACCACCATCTCCGTTAGACTATAGAGACAAAAGATTCTATGGGCCACACACTGGATCTTTCACCCCTCATATTTTCTTTCATCCCAGTCTGGTCCAAAACAGGCTTGGAACACATTAGCATGATGGTGTCTCACCCTGCCTGGAGTCTGCTCTGTCATTATTCTGGCAACAAGCAGAGTTGTCAATCTGGCACTTTATACCAGCTCAGGGTACGCTTAAAAATGTATAAACAACAGCAAGATAGGGAAACTTCCTTCAGCATTTATTTACCAGATAGATAGGATGGGAGATGCCCTGTTCATTTCAGTGAGCAGTACGCATTTTATGACCTTCTCATGACGGTTTTACACCTATTATCATCGGTTTGCCTTTCTTATCAAATAAAGAAAAGCTAATGTAAAGAGCTAACATTCAAATAACATTTAAAACTGAGATAAAGTGACAAAGCTCAGCTGGGCTGACGTTATGACTGACATTTTGTCCTTTGTTGGGAGTGGTAAAAGGATAGAAATGCAAGGGGAAAAAAAGGAAATAATTTTCAACCTTCCATTTAATTATGGGAGACTCTGTCAATTAGTGTCACAATTCGTCATTTTAAGGGTAGGCCCCTAAAGCTGCAACAACAGAGCCTCTCTGAGCATCGCTGTGCTGCTGTTGACAACCTCCACATGCTGCGTGGTATCCGCGTGGAAGATTTGGGTCCAGAGGCTCCCTGGCTGGAGGAAATATTTTTTTTAATCATAGCACTGTGTTACTCCGCAGTTCTGTAGAGTGGGAAAAATTAACCTCAGTTCGAAACTTCATTTTTATCCCTGGCTTCTCGGACAAGTGGCTATTCCTGCCTTTAAAATGGGGGTGAGGATCCCTGGCTAAGAAAGGGTGAAAAAACGATGACACTAGAGATATTGATAACTCTGGAAAAAGTGATATTGATCCATGTGTTTTCCCCTCCTCCCCTGCTTTCATAATTGAACAGTTATGAAATAAAGTGTTCTTTCCCCCTTCTGTACTTGGAACATGGTGATTTATCAACATAGACAGTCTGAGGCCCAGCAGATAAAATGCAAAGCGTGAACTGAAGTAAATAACTGAAGATCACAGCATGAACTAAATCACGTTTTATTACCTTTAATATTTCAATTGCTTCTTAGCATGAGAAGCAGAGACCAAGATGCATTCAGGAGCTCTAAACCTCCCTCTCCTTTGTATGGCTTTAGCTTTTCTCCTCCTTCTCCTGGGAAGCCATCCTTCACGGCATGGAAAAGCAGAGATCTAAATTCACCCTCCTCAGGAACCAGCTCTGGGATGTGGCAATTTCAGGATTCCTCACAGAGCAGCCCATTAGGGAATCTAAGCTGGAAATTTAATCTCTTCGGGCTGCTTCTGTGATGGAGGGAGCCAGGACTCCCCATCGAGGCATTCAGATCTCACACACCCCACATTTTTCCCCAGCAGGTGTATTTTTCTCTCCGATGTTTATGGAGAGCATCTCAGGCACTTCAGCCATCCCACCAACAAGCTGACGTGCTTGGCAAGATCAAAAATCGTCTTTTCTCCTGCCATTCTCCCAGTAGTTTATTAACTAATATCAGCTGTGATTTCCATTTTGAATCTGGCTGACCCTGAAGGTTCTCTTAGTGTTTCAATACATTCTTCCCTCTCCAGCAGACCATCTCTAATGTGTTCAATCCTCTTCAATAAATCAGTGTCTCCTGCACGGGTCAATTCAGACTGAAGTCTGCAGCTGCATGCAGGCTGGATGGCAGCAGAACTTCTCACCTGGCTCTTCCATAGCCCCTCCAAAGAAGCAAAACAATGGGAATTAAAAGCACACTGGATGAAAAACTGTGGGCTGTAGCTCATTAGCAGAGACCATGACTAAACGACTTGCTGCAGGAATTTAAGCACGGAGCGGTTTGCTCACTTTCTACTCATTCTCACTCCTGAATCCTTCATTTTCGTGTTCTACCACCATCAAGTCAATTATTCGATCCGCAGATCCACAGATAAATAACCACAGGAAATGCTTAATAAACTGATTTTCACCTTTCAGCACCAGAAAGAATCACTGCATTAAACTTTATTTATGATCACTACCATTTAAACACTTTCACTCCAAAAGTTTCCATTTTTTATGTTTAGGAATTGGTTCAATTCTCATTCCTAGAAAAAAACGTATTGGGCAAACCAATTACTTAAAATGACTGACTTTTGCACCAACAGGAAAAAAAAAGGAAGAAGGGGTTAGAGCACAATATATTTGGGAAAAACCTCTGTCTCGCAAACCAACAACTGCAAACTTTAATTCAACTGCTCTCCCAAAAGGCTTTACAATTTCATACACAAGCGAATGGCAGTGTCTGCTGAATGAATATGAGGATGATTCTTTTAAAAGAGTTTCCTGGAAAATGCCACCTTTGGTTGATATTTTTCTTTTCCAGGAATTCTGAGCGTTTACACAAAAGATTCAGTGGAGCTATACACACAGAGAAGTGAACGTGTTATTTCCAAACCACTCTGCTGCTACTTTCTCACCATTTTATGCTTTTTACTCAGCCATTCCGATCATCTTTTCATTATCAGACAAATCCTTAAGAATTTCCTCTGGCGACTTATCCGCTGCAACAAGAGAATGTTTTCCTTGAGCAAGGATGAATCAACATTAGGTAAAAGCTTCAGGATTTTACTGAGGCTTTAAAAGGCTGGAAAGTACCAGGCTAAAGCACATGTGTCTTTTCAGCCTCCTTCTCCTTTCACCTACCACGCTTAATGCAGTCACCCTCATTTTACATCCACTGTTCCAAGAAGAAAGGCTTTTAGAGGTGCCAAGTGTTTGCAAATCCAACTGAAGTCATTAGACTGAAGGATCTCAGCAATTCTGAAACTCAGGGTGTGTCTGCCTTCCTTTAGCTTCCCTGATTGCTATAAAGGAGATCTTCAGACTTGTAACATCTGCTGCCTTACGCACATCTCCCAGCACGAGGACCGGGACCTGGGCACCGCTGCCATCCTAAACCAGGTGTCCTTAAAGCCAGTACAATTGTTTGGGGTGTGCCCTCACCCACGAACCCTTTGTTTTCATGAGCTTGGACAGCTCATCAGCAAAAGCCAGGTCAAAGTTTCCAGTGCCATCTGCCCAAAGTGGGTTTCCGTGCAGGCTGGTCCTGTGCCTGGTGCCTGCGTCTCAGGGAGGAGCAAAGGAGTAGCCCTGGAGCTGCTGGAATTGCAGCAAGGACTGGGGAGAGATGGGTCTCTCCGTCCTCTCCTGCCCACTGAATTGACAGCAACGGATGAATTCTTCCCTCGGAGGGTTTCTTTCCACTCACATCAGTGGCATCATTTTCCCTTCACAAAATCATTCATCTCCCCAGTCCTAATGCGTCTTTTCTTCCCCAGCTCACCTTCCTCTAAGGAGAAAATTATTGCAGTGATGAACAGGTTTCCCAAGCAGGGGTATAGCTCAAAAGCAGCGTAGAGGCTGAAAAATTGCATTATGCATTAGGCATTATGATATTTTAACAGGGCTCAGTATCACTTTGCTTCCAATCACCCAGAGATCCAGCTATTCTTCTGCGCTGGGAGCACCAGTAAATATTTGATCTGTTCAATCTGCAGTCAGCCAGCCAAACAAGGACTGAGTGTTCCACCAGTCTCCTTATTTTCTTATCCCGTGCTCTTTGGAGGGATTCTTAAGTCAACAGACTCTCTCTCCCTCACTCCTTCCCTCCTTCTCTCTCAGATAATGCATCTCAGCCCTGATTTCACTGTTAAGCTCCATGGCATGATGGAAAATGCCAGCCACAGATGTTGCCTACACTTCATTACATTGCATGCACATAACAAATTCCTTACCAAAAATTTCCAGGGTTGCATTATAACTTATCCCATAATGTACCAGAGGAGTTAAAGCAGGGGGATGGGAGCTCAAGAATGCTCAGGCACACGAATATCCCTGTGCACAGACCCTCTGAGCCGTTCCTCAGCATGGAGAAGCGTTTATACCCTAAAGTTGCGGTAGGAGTGGTAATAATTTCCCACAAAATAAATTCCCCACAGTACAAATTTAGCAATTCATTCTCCTTTGAGTGGTCAAAAGAAGCTCAGCAACCGTAAGATTTTATAATTAAAGAGCTGGAATAAGGCTTGAGAGAGGTAGGCTGATTTCTCTTCTTCAAACTTGCATATTCTCGAAAAACACTTCACTTCCCCAGACAATGCTGGCTGATGTGACTCGTGATTTTGAATGTTCCTCTTGACATACACAGCTTTTCAGAGATTGCTAAGCACCTGGTAAGTTAAATCCCTGCCTGGCATCTGCAGGCATCCACGAGGGTAAACATGAAGAAGTTCAAAGCATCTGGCCGTTGGAAATGCCACACCAGCACCAGAGCAGCTCTGCCCAGCAAAGGATGAAATGTGCCATTGAAATTAGGACCCGCAAAGCATCCAGGCTCCATGTGTACCCATAAATAAAATCACAGCTTAATGTCCTGGGCTGGCCTGCACTGTCCCTGGGGTGTTTTTTGGCTCATGCTCTCTGTGCCTGTCCCTGTCAGGGGTTTGTGCACCTGGCCACGGGCAGGAAGCAGTTTGGAGATAACCGCTCCGAGGCTGGAAGGAGAAAAGAGGGAAAAAGGGTTTCGCAATTCAGGTATGAAGTGTGTTACTGCTTCTGGCTTCAGGTGAGGGAGCAGTCCCTTCTTGTTACCAGCTTCGGCCACAGCCACCATCCACGGGCTCGGGCATGGGCTTCTGGAGCCCAGGGAGTCCCAGTGGGCATCCAGAGGTGCTGGATCAGGGTGCTCTCTTCGGAATGTTCAAGCATGGCCAAGCAAGAGGTGGTGAGGTCAGAATGGCCGAGAAAGAGGTGCTGAGGTCAGAAAATACATCTGGGCCCAGATCAAGGATTTCAGGTCTTTACCTTCCTCAGAAGGTAAAGGTCTTTACTCTTCCTCAGAGGAGACTTTAATGTTCTTGTTTCTGCTGTCTCTCTGTTCCATCTCTATGAAGGAACAAGCCCCAAATAAATAAATATATAAATGAACGAAGATTCCATTTGATACTTTCCATCAGGAGACACAAAGTTGAAAAGCTGGGAGATGTTACACGTACAGACAGCTGGTACATTCTTTTGCTGTCAGTTCTCTCCAGCAATCAATATTGTGAAATGTTATGATTATTATCAAATATCATTATGTTAATTTTGAAGCTGTTATGAGTCCCATCTACTGTAGTCATTACACTTTGAATAAATGATCTGAGTTTTTAAAAAAAAAAAAAAAAAAAGAAAAAAAAAGAAAAGGAAAGAAAAAAATGTTTAAGACAAAACTCCCTGCCTAGCTGTTAACTAGCAAGGAAGATTTAGGTAGGCAGACGGATCCGCTCCTTGTGGTGTTCAGCTTGATAAATCGTGGCTTTCCTCCAAATAGAGGCAGAGTTCAGTATTTCACACCATGACAGGTTCTCTCTGTACTTTGTGGATAAGGTTGCTTGGATCAGAACCAAACTCACAGCTATTCACGGAAGGTGGTAGAGTTTCTAAAGAGGCATGTCTTTATTGTGTGATGGGGCTGCTTGCTGCAGGCAAGCTGAGCCCCCAGCCCCGTGGTGCCAGGCACTGCATAAACACAGGGAAGAGACAAGGTAGCTATGGAAAATAGCTGTATGGAGAAGCTGGAGAAAGACTGCAGCTGGGGTCTTGCTGCCCTGTTCTGTGCCCCGTGCCCAGTGGACCAGATGTTTCATCAAAAAGCTTCTCAGACCTGCAGCAGGCAGACACAGTCATTGCAAGGGTGGTAAGAACACTCCAGGTTCTCTTAATGGCTACAGTTTTTGAAATGAGGAATATCTGACCATGAGAATTTGCAGAGGGAAATTTTAGGACATCATCAAAAGCAAAGTCTGTTGTCCCAAAGCTGCACTTCTTCACGCTTCGGGATTTGAAGCTTTGTGGTGCTGTTTCTGCTGCTCTCCAACTCACCTGGATTTCATTTCACACTTGAAGCTCACCTGCGTTGTGTCAGGACGGTGGTGGAACCCAAGGGCTGCTGGTGCTGATTTATGGCTCCAAGGTGCAGGAGCCAGGTGCAGACTCGCCAGGGGCTTCAGGTCTGCTTCCCCCCCAGACCAGGGCTCCCTGCAGCCGGCTCTCCCCCGGCCATGTGAGGCAGGAATGCCTGTGCAGCCTCCTGGGGATCTGTGCTGCATCCACCTCTCATAAGCTGGATGAATCTCACAGTTTCCTGGTATTTGCATGCCAGTGCAGAAAAAACACAGAGGGTAAGGCTGAGATTTGCTGCTGAGAGTTTGGGATTTGCAAGAATGCCAGATTCAGAGACGCTCCAAAGGGCAAACAGAGGGTGAAGGCACAAAGGTTAAACAAGCAAAAATAAAAGCGTTTGCACCAAACCCTGCGAGCAAAAACCACCCAGCTCACTTCAGCTCTGAGGTGCAAGCATGAGGCTTGCTTCCCAGGATTAAAAAATATACACTCTGCTATTTCAGACAGAGAACTAAATAAAGCCCCTCCTGCTCTTCTCATCTCACATGCTAACAAAATTAATGGCAGCGGTTTTCTTGAGCCAATCACTCATTAGCCTCTTTTCCCTGCTCCCTGAACCTCCATAAACACAAGCCAAAATCCTCCCTGAGAGAGATCTCAACTGCAGTCAGGTTTTGCTTCTCTCCGGGCCGGTGTGAGATTATGCTGCTTCTCAAGGTGTTCCCTTCCTCATAATGAAGCTCCATCTGTTCTACAGATGGTAAAGATCACAAGAACCAGCACTAAATATCCCTCCCCCACCGAAGAGTTTTTACCTTATGGTAATGTTGCTCTTTGTTTTCCCTGCCTTTCCCAGGAGCACGGGGACACCTCTATTGCCCCAGCCAGGCTCTGCGCTGGTGGCTGCCTCTGCGCAAGGAGGGCTTCATGGATGCTGTCCAGAGGAAAGGAAACCTTTTCTGCTGAATTTTCAGGAAACTGCGCAGTGGCCACCCTTAAATACTTTTCATCTCTTCTCCTCTCGACTGCTGCTCGCACCAGCCCCATCTCTGCCCCCAGCAGACACCTCCTTTTCAAGGGCAAACTGGAACATGTCACAGTAAGGACCTGACAGGTGAGACACAAAGGGAATTCAGGAGGTCAGGTCCTCAAGGAAGGGAAAGAAATTTATAGGTGTTAACTGCCAGTCTCTGCCCGACACCTTTCTGCATGCCTTTGGCTCAGGAAAAGAATCTTTTTCTTTTTTTTTTTTGGTACCTGAATGAACATTTGAGCCTGTAGAGAGGCCAGCGGGGCAGAGCTCCTGGGTGTGCCGCAGTCTCCAAATTTTGGCCTCTGGTGTAACCTTGCTGAGCACCCAGACACTGAAGCAGAGAAAATGGAGTCATCTTTGATGATCTTGCCCTCCATACATAATCCAAATAATTAAATTCACTTAGCTAGATAAACAAGTTTTAGTTCTGAAACAGGATAACCGCAGTGGATCCTTAGACAATCCTCTAAGGCAGCTGGCAATGGACTAACTTCATTTATGTGGTTTAACATTTGCCTAGCTGAAAATACTACTACTTTTCTCTTCTTGACAGGTAGATAATCCTAAGAGGTTTGACTACCACATTAACATCCAAACCACAAATGATGGGTAATCTGAAAAGCTGGATTTTCTGACACACATGCACCCTTTACATCTGCTTTCTACATCAGAGCCTGAATTAGTTCTAATGTTGTGTTTGTATTAAATATGTGGATTAATGGAGCTCAGCAAGAGTGCTGAATTAGCTCTTCCTGTCTCCAGTGGATTTGGACTGCAGCTCTCCATGCAGAGACAGATGTGCCGCTCATTATATTTTGTGTTTTGCGCTTGGAAAAACTGTGGCTCGGTACTAAGTCAACAGTTGCCTGTTCAAAAGAAGCGATTCTGGACATCTCTTAGAACTAAGTAAATTTCAAAGTGGCAGAGACAAAGTCCTGCAGGGAAACATTTTGAGACTGTTAGCTCAGACTGTAGCCCACCAACAGTGCCATTGCTCGGGGGGAACTGACCCCTTCCATGCATAGTAGAAGACCAAAGTCCTGATCTGGGAAGATTTAATGCCACCGGGGAACCCAAACAATGAAGATATTTTGCTTCAGCGTCCTGGCTCTGTCCCAGCTCAGGTAATTATTTCCACTTATCTAAATTTCTTCCTCCATTTTCCCTGGCATTTTGCAATTTTCTTCCCTCCCTGTCCAAAACAGCAGTTGAACAGCCCAGCTGGTTGCTGGATACTCCCTGACCTTTGAATCATGGCTACGAGTCTCCTCTATGCACATGCACATGCAGTTCGAAAGGCACCTTGGGACTTTAGGAATTGGGCAAAGGAGAGAAGCAATGTGAAAGTGATGAGTTTTGTTTCCTTTGTTATCGGTCTTGCAACTGGGAGCACTGGCGGCACAAGATCTTAGAAGCTGAGAACAGGCAAAGCAGTTTCCCCAAGTTCAGAACTCTCTGAAAATAAAGGAAAAATCACAATGAAGTTTGCCATGGCCGATTTCCCCTGGCAAATACCTTGCTGAAATAATAATGTTAGCAAGACCGTGACCCAGAGAGAACATGTGTGCTTATGACTGAGGTGATGGTGACACCTCTGGCTACCTGGCTGCGGTGTGGAAGCCACAGGGCAGAGCTGGGCTTCAACATCACTTAGGAAGAACCTGGAGGTACATCAAGCTCTGAACCCACGGACTGGGGCACCACGGGTCTGGAATTGCACTGGGCTGCACACGTTGATGCCTGAATCAGGGCCATGGACAAGGTGACAGCGATGCCACCCCCTGGACTGGAGCTGCCTGTAGGCACAGGGACTGAGCTGAAGAGTATCTGCAGATGGGGAAGGGAAAACCTGTCTTCCAAGCCTTCTGCAACACTGAGCCTGCAGCTCCCTGTTCTTCAGGTTACAACAAGTCTGGGGTGACAGCCTCTCCTTTTCCTTCTTTTAAATATAGACGAGCGCACAGGAATCACAGGATCGAGCGAGAGGGGCTTTGGCTTTGTAGCCCAACAGTTGGGAGGGACAGATCTGCATTGGCGTGACTCACTCCCTAAAAATATCTGCGTCTCTCCATTGACTGTGCAGGGAGCCCAGGGTGACCAGCTTGATGTAGATGTGCGCTGTGGAGATGTCTGAAATTAGATGAAGTAAATCCCGTCCCCAAAGCCAGCCTGGTAGGAGGTAGTGTGGGATGGTGTAATGCAAGAGTCTACATGTGAGCTGGAAGTCTGCACTCCCACTGCCGGCTCCGGGGATCTGGTTAACGTGGTCGGTGGAGCCTAGGAAGCGATTTGTCTCACTGTAAAGCAGACTCCTACGTCTGGTCAGTGAATCACTCTCTGTACACCCACATTTCTGTGAGATGGATCCTATCCCTGAAGTTAGGAGAGATGAATCTCACCCCTAAGTCTTGTTCCTCTTTTTTGTGTCTGCTGCTGAGTTTCCAACGTGCTATAGCACTAAATCAGTTGCTCGAGTTAGGTTTTACTTCACTTTTCCTCCATCTCCAACTAAACCACAATAAAACCATTTTAATGCTTATTTTTCAAATTCAATTTCCAAGCTGAAGTCAAGCTCAAAATCTTCCGACCCTTCCTCAGTTTCAGTGAAGCCCTTCAGTATATACACACCTCATCGGTGCACCAGGACCTTCTTCCTACTCCAATTTCTATGTTAAGCTTTTAAAACTCTCCATTTTTACAGAGAGCTCGACGTGTCTGGCTCTTCTGGACTGAAATTGAAATAACACACATCTTTTCACCATTTCTTCTTTCCCATCTGGATACTATGGAACATTGCAAGGGGAGAGTTTCTCTAAAACAATCGTGGGTCAGGTGCACAAATTACAGGACTAATACAGGCTGTGATTACATTTTGTGTATGGGTTTTCAAGGCATATGATAATGAATATTAATAGAAACTATTTCTCCAGTAAATGAGTATTTTCTCAATAGCTGGTGTAAATAAACCCACTTGGATACGAAACAGATTTTTTGATGTCTATATCAAACAAACGCAGTGATGTATTTCCACAAGAAAAGGCACACCTGCCAGTGTACAACAGTAGAAATATAAATATTTGCAACTTTTGTGATAATTAAATCCAGTCCTCCAGGCCCATCTCACAGCATCTGAAGACAGAATTTAGGTTCATTAGCTAACAAAGAGGGACGTGACACAGAACCAGATAAATGGAAATGAATCTTGAGGAATCGGCCTGAGAAGGCAGAGTCTGCCTTGGCAACCTCCAGGTGCCTGTAGGAGATGTCACAGGTGAGTTGGTCACTCAGAAAATCATTCCCTCACAGTCTGTGGAGACAAACAAGTACCTAAGGCAGGATTCTCTCATTCATTTTAAGTACTTAATTTAGGATGAAATGAATCATTGGTTCCCTGGACTAGACCTCCACTGACTAAAGAGGGAGCTGAGGGTGACCAGCCAAGACTCAGCAGTTAGTCTGATGTACATGAGGTATAACAGCCCACCTTATAAACATACTTTTTTAGAATAAACGTGAGTTTTGCCAATTTTAAAATAAGAGGAGAGTCATAGCCCCCAAACTTTGCTTATTTATCTATTTAAGAGACTGTATCCCAGTCAACTTCATCTTCCACTCCCTTTTATTGCACCCTGTCAGAGCAGCAGGAGCTGTAGCCTCCTCTGAATTGCTTCACTTAGCAAGTAACTCTTGTGTAAGGATGGAGTTATAGAATTGGAGAATAGTAGAGTGGTTTGGGCTGGAGGGGACCTTAAAGATCACCTGGTTCCACCCCCCTGCCATGGGCAGGGACACCTTCCACTAGCCCAAGTTCCTCAAAGCCCCAACCAACCTGGCCTTGACAGGTAATGGGACAACAACATCAAATTTAGGAGGATATCCAGAGAAAAACTCATAAAGGGAAGAGGAGGCAAGGCAGAGCAAGGGAGGAAAAGGGAAGAGAAAGGAAATTTGTGCGTAAATGCCAGTGCTTTTCTGCCAAAGTGGAAGTCTTCTTCAGGAAGCAGATGTTATCCCTAAAGAGCTGTGTTTACTGAAACATTAAAAATAAAAAGGAGTTTTGACAGATTGTTTCTGGCCTCCTACTGTTTAGTTGCAGTCAAATCTGTCAATAAGAAGTGGACAGGAGACTTGAGGGAATATCTTCAGACATCTATTCTGAGGAGATCAAAGGGAGCTTCACTGATGAATTTGCTGTCCTACTGACTCATTTTTTTTCAGAATTTCTAGACACATGCAAAGGTGTTAAAAAGATGAAGGGGTAAAAAAAAAAGAAAAACGTTCTACTCTTCAAAAAAATTACAAAACTTAGTCTATTACATCCTCCAAACCTGGCTTCAATATCTTTTAAAAGGAACAAATATTGAAAGAAGTGAAAAAGCTGTAAGAGACCTATTAGTTCTTACACTATCTGTACTTGTGGGTTATGGCCTTTTTAAAGCATCTGATCATCCAACTAAGCCACCGTGTGCTCTTCTCATGCTCTCACTGCTGCTTCTTTCCCTTTCCTTCTTTCTCTGCTGCATCTTTGCTGCATTATCTTCTACTAGATCCCAATCTCTTCAAGGCAGGAATCCTCTCCTAGCATTTGTATAAGCAGGAGACGCATCTGCCATGACTGAAGCCCTGAAGTGCTGTCATGACACACAAGAAGGAGCAGGAGCAAAAGCGGGGTTTAAGAAGAGAAAATAAAAACCAGACAAGCCGGGTTCATGAAGTTTTTTGTTCGATTACATTGTTAAAGTGTCTGATGTGCTGCGCTTGGATGCTGCAGGGTCACTAATTCTCTGTCGCCTGTATCCTTACCTGGCTCAAAGAAATACAGGAAACAAAAAACAAAGTACTCCGGAGTAGGCTGCTGTTTTCCAAACGTATTCAAGAAGCTCAGCTGAACTTTGCATTAAACCAATTTGTCTTCATGAGCACAGAAGCAGAGCACCACGATCCCGGTTCAGCACAACGCTGAGACACGTGGTTCGATTTAAGCACGTGAGCAGGATCCTGAAGTTAATGAGATTAATCAGAGGTTGTGTATGCTGGACAATGCAAGGCATTTCTTGCTCGATATTGCTGTAAAGTGTCACAAAGATGAGCCTTTCTGAGGGAAAACATTTCCATTCTCCATCAGGTTTCTTTTCCTTGAAGTGAAGAGCAAGAACAATTGCTCTTGAATTGCTCGGACCCTGAAGTGCCTTTCACAGTCATTATCTCCCTTTTAAGAAGGGCAAAGGAGGCAAATAAAAGCAAAGACCAGACCCAGAAAAGACATTTTAATAACAGATACCTGTCCCAACCCCACTCATGCCAACCAGACTGCTCTGTGCATACTGCTGGGTACCTACCTGGCCCTGGTTCATAGGTCTGAGTACTCCTAATTCACTTCAACAAGACCCAGATTCTCAAAAATAAGGCAGTTTAAAACCATTTTCTCTCAGTGACAGCAATGGGGTTAAGACATTTAAGAGGAGCCTTCCCTACCCGAGGTGCTGAAATACATGAGTTCTCATGCCCCAGGTAAATGGCTGGAATTTGGCCACTTTTCAGGAATATAAATTCCATGAGTCAAAAAAAAATCCTTGCTCTGCAGCCTGTTTTGGATCCTCGGGAAGGGGTAGGGTGTTTTGGAGCCCTATCCTGCTTTCAGTCTTGATTGTGAAGTTGATATTCAATGGTATTTTTTAAAAACACACAATGACTCCCTGAGCACAAACTCAAGCTTCAGTGGCACGATTCTATTTTTCCCACTGAATAGTGCAAAAGGAGGAAAAGGAGAGAAACAATATAAAAGTGATGAAGTCAAAAGTAAAATTCAGACCCACTTCTCTGCATTTGTGTGGAAGATTTAAGGAATATATTGCTTTTTTTGGTAGGAGAGGAATACAGTGAGAGATCAGCCCTGGTGTCAGTGAGACACACAGGTGGGTCAGGTCTAATGATGCTTAATTGCCAATACAAAAGATATTATCTCTACTAAAGCATGAACCCAAAGCTCTGATTTTCAGGAAACTGGTAGGCAAAGCTGTAGGAGGATTAAAAAAAAAAAAAAAAAAAAAATCCCATCTTGTTTGCTAAATCAGTTGGTGGATGTGGCAACATAGGGACTGAACTCACCGAAAGCCATGCTGGAAACCGTACAGTCACTTTTCCCCAGGCTGAGCTCAAGACTGTGTGGTCTGTCCTGTGAAAAGTAGATGAGAAATCCAAAAATAAAACAGCTGACAGTAAGTTGCGATCAGCAAACCATACATATGTAAATCGTCGCTGACCCTGAGAAGAGCTGCCTCCGCAATATGATAAGGTCTGAAACCTGATTGAAATTTTTCATAAAGGGCATTATTTTGGAGGTGATCCTTAAACAAGCAGAGCAGGCAGATCATCAGCCTCTCTCCTCAATAGGCAGAAAAATAGGTTACTGGTGAGAGGGACTTTGGCCAAATGAATTTCTTTTGAATTCAGACGTTGAATTTTTTTTATATCTTGGAGCCTTCTTCAATGACAGCGTAGTTCTGGGGCACAATTATATAATTATTATTGTACTGGTAATGCACAGGAATTTCCTTGTGTTATCACCACTGCTGTTGCAATCTAGCTGATAAAGGCCTTTCACAATGCAATATTAATAATACCAGAGTATGCTGGATGCTGCATGGCGCCACTGTCCCTTATTGTGTCCTTTTAGCCTCAGTGAGATGATGGAGCAGAATGACACAACCCACCCCCATGACAAATGCATTTAGGCCATTAGTGTTTTTACTTTTTAATAAAGAAAACTGAAACAACAGAAAGACTCGGAGTTTGTTCCCACATTTCTCAGCTACAAGAGGGTCTTCTAATTTTTTTTTTTTTCAAGAAGTCTGAGGGTTTTATATTGACTGAAAGCCAAAAGTATTTCTCTTTTGCTGTCAACAAGACCAGGAGCTGGAAGGGCTTCCTCTCTGCTCCACACGTGAACCATGATCTTGTAACTTGGAGAAGGAAGAGGAAAGCTAGGTCTTCAAAGATCCTGTGTTTATGCTGGTGCCTCTGCACTCAAGGATATTCAGACCAGACCCATCTTCCTAAGACGTCTTTCTCCCAACTTCTCTTGCTTCCAATCTCAGAGTCACCCACTTCCTTGCTGTTCTCCCAACAACTGCCCATCTGAGAGGCTGCAGATGTTTCAGCAGCAGCATGCTCCCCTGGAAGAAGGATCACAACAAGCTTCGAGGCTGCCCTTGCTGTGGCTGTGCTGCTCACCATGCTGTGCCAAGAGCCTCTCAACAGCTGTGGATTTTACCTATTTCCATTCAAATACCCCGTATATGCAGTGGGATGGGCCAGTTTGGATGGCAAAGATTGGCTGAGTCGCAAAGGTCAGTCTGTCACCTCTAAGAAGCAAGTCTTAATGCATGCACCTTCAGAGCCATCTGGGAAGCCATGGAAAGCCCGTTCTCCCCATCCTTCTGTGTGGCCACAATTTTGTCTGTCTCCTTGCCAGGCAGCCAGACCTCGCCTGCTCTGCTGCCATCCCTTCTACTGAATTCTATTTCACCTCTCATCAGCTGTTCCCCAAACTGCCTAAAGATCCCTCCCAAAGACCTACATCCCATCTTCCTGGCCTGGGGCAGATGCAGAAATTTCATCCCTTTTCTACCATCAACATCAACCCCTGTCAGCGTTGACTCGTTGCTCTGAAGAGAAGGGATGTCTTTTACCTGGCTGAGCCATTCTAACTGCTACATCTGTTTTTTTTCCCTGACCCACCTTAACCATTACCCTCAAAAAACCCCAGTGGGGAAGAAGCTGGAAGATGAATGCGAGGGAACTACTCTGGGTGTGGAGGAAGAAGGACATCTCCATGTCCTCGCTCACAATCCTGCTCTGCAAATGCTGTTTTGTGTGAGTTCTCTCTTCTACCCCAGGATGGTGGGTGTTTCTGCACACTGTCCCTTTGAGTGTTTGTATGTTGTGCTAAGTAAGCCATCTTTCCTAAATTAGCCCTGTAGCTTTTCCCCACCCTGTCTCCAGGTACATCTTCTTCCTTCCCATTTCTTTCTCCCACCTACAAAGAGAGAACATTCCTGATTTAGTAGTCTCCGTGCTTCTGCCTGTGGGAGTGTGTGTAGGGCTCACAAACGGAAAGGAGAACTCCGAGGCACAAGTATTCTGCTGTTTTTGGGCCAAGACTGACAGAGGAGAAGGAAGGAGGGTTGCTTTCAGGTTCAGCTGAGGCCAAGCAGATCTCAATTAATCTCCTGTTCACAGCAAGGGCTGCAGCATCTGTTGGATACACAGAGCTTCCCTTGGCTTTCCAGAAAAACAGGCTGTCCTGAGTCCCTTCTGTGCTTGCCTTAGCTCCAAGCAGCCTCGCTTGCCCTCACACAGCACAGACCAAGAACCAGTGACCTTATAAATCCCAACCACACACAGTGGTGGGATGTTCCAAAAAAGACTCTCTTCAGCTGTGCTTGGCAAGCAAAGAGAGAGCTGGGGATGCCATGGGCGCTGCATCCAGCCACCTGAGTGCCTACCCCAGGTACACCTGAACAGAACTGTGGACCTCTGTTCTCCACCCCAATATTTATGAAGCTTAACTCACACAAGCAGTTCAGGTTCTCACCAGTGTCCGTGACCACACACTGCGCTGAACTGTTACCCAGATCTGCTCGATATTCTGGCTGCTCTATTTTTAACTCCATTTTCAACTCAATTTTTTACAAACTCTACAAAAATGTGCAGGAGAAGTCAGACTATGCATTGGTTATGGTGTAGAATTTCCCCTGGTAACCCCAGTACCAAGACTTCGCTGATGCTCTAAAGAATAAGTTCCAGGCACCTTCAGAGTAAGACCTGTACCTGCCTTCAGACAGGAATTAGATTCACAGTCTATGAATTTATACAGGCAATGAAAAGGGAAAAAACTCTAAAATAACCTGCTCACTGTAAAAAGAGTTGAAGAAATTTCCAATGAAAGCATTTCCAGGTGGACCATAGCTTGGCATCGGTTTTTATAACAACTAGCACAGGGGTAGTAGACATTTAACACCCACAAGAATTTAAAGGAGTTGTTTTATCTGCTGGAAGAAAACTGTACTATTCCACTAGTGTGATCAAACAGACTGAAATTTATAGGATGAAGGAAGAAAGCTATTTGAATTGGATCAAAATCACCTAAGAGTTCAAAAAGGTTGTTCATACAAGACATATAGGAAGAGGACATGCAAAGATCTGAGTTTTGATGCTTTGTGTCAAGCGATGTGAGACTGGAATCTTGACATAAGCCCTTTTTTTAAATCCAACATTTTGTTCTCAAGTGTATCTATAGCTGGTGCCTGCAATCCAGCAATGTATTCAAGTAACATTAACGTAAGAGGGTTTATAACAAAACACTCAGCTATTAAATCTCCACTGTCTCCAGAAAAACCTCCAAAATCCTTATCAAATTCAGTGCCTATTGTAAAGCATATGTAAGAATATTAGAGCTTCTTTCACCCTGGCTTCAGGTAACTACCCAGACTTTAAATCTGAGACTCATTTATTTATTACCTCTGAGCAGACATATTAAGCCCATTGCTATTCTCATTAACAATCAGTGGTTTCCCTGCACATTACTTCAACAGTCAACTATTTTTATAATTAGCTGCAAATTTTAGCTCAAAGTAACACTCTCCTGTCTTAAGCTGTTTTAACAAATTCAGGCCCTTGGTCTTGATCCAAGTGAAAATCCAGTGAAATTGGTGGAAAGGCTTGCATGGACTTCAAGGGGTTTTGGAGCAGCTCCTATGAACATGCCATAATTTGTTCTTAGAAATGTGGTTATTTGTAATCTCATCCATGGACAAGCAACACTGTTTTTACAGAAGCTAATACTGCCTATCGCTAATCCAAGCCAATGCTTTTCATTAAAATGTTCTGCTTTCCATTTCCTATAACTCTGCAAATTTTTGGCCGCATAAGAGAAGGTTTTCCACATTGACTGTTTGCCTCAGGTTGATTCTTTTCAATCTAATTAAAAGCAGTCCAGGGTTTTCTAAGAACACTCTTGGGGAAAAAGAGTGAGGGAAAGTCCAGCTTACTAATATTCAATATCCCTATACTTTTTTTTTCCCCCAAAACATCCCATCCCTTTTTCCTTAGGATGAGAGACTTGATATTCGGGAGGAAGGGTGTCATTTTCCATAGCATCTTTTACACCCCAAAATTGGCTGTGATTTTTCAATGTACTATTGTTTCGTGATACGTTGTTGTAATCTCTGTCTAGAGGAGTGTAGATTTTGGGAGAGAAAGAATATTTTTTACTTCACTTTTTGTTCATTTGACTGCCACTTTTTTGTTTTGGTCTAGGTGGATCACAGAGCTGGCAAACGTTGTGATCCTCATGCCCTGGAGGGACAGCAGAGGCAAGAAAAGCCATCTTCCTAAAGAGCCTGTGAGTCCTCTGAATCCCCTTCCCTTCCCAGCATGGGCTGTGTGTTTCAAGAAGCACTCGCTTTCCTACTATTTTGCCAAGTGTTTTTTCTACCAAAACCTGAGGCTGTCATTCCTCTGACTGCACTCATCTGCCAGAAAGCAAAATCTCTAGAGAGCTGGGTTTGACATCACTAAATAACATATCTGAAACCATATTTTGATAGCAATTTGTTGTTTTCTGGATGTCAGTGGGATACCTTTTTCCATATGCTTTCATGGTAACTTGGCTAGGGTTGCCTTTCCTGTATCAGATTTTCACATTAGCAGGCTTGGCCTTGAATATGTCGTTGCCCTTTACGATAGGGTGGCTGGACAGAGAGAAAATTTGCAATGGCAAGCACGCTCAAACACAAGGAGACACATCCATGCTCACCTGACATGGACAGCAGGCACAGGGAAAACAAGAAGTGGCCAAAAAGATGAGATTTCACCTCATCCCCTGAGTAAAGCAGCAGGAAAACCAGGACCCTGCACAGACGCTGTGCCACAGGGCTAAGATGGAGAGGCAGGTAGTCATGGGTCTGTGTGGATCCCGGTGTCAATGCAGCTAAAATGAATCCAGCATCTGAATTACCTTGTTGGAAATCCAGTTGTGTGTTCCTTGCACCACAGCCTCAGGAACAGCGTTCAAATGCCAAGGATCACAAAGGTCCAGTGGGATTTTTGCAATTCATATTTTTATCCTGCTGGCAAATTACCACTGAAAATCTTGAAGGAGGAGGATCTCTCTGATGCCCTGACCAGCAGCCCATCTCCACAGGCTCCACATCCATCGGTGAGCCCTCGCTGGGTTGACAGTCCAAGCGGCACATTGCATTGCTGCCACTACACCAGTCCATTACTTTGCAAAGCACGCAGCCAGTGTACAGCTCTAAATAAAGCCAAACTATTCCCCGCTGCGTGGTGCTGAATATGCCAAAAGAGGAAAAAAAAAAAAAAGAAAAAAAAAGAAGAAAGGTAAGAGAATTCCACTACAAGCTCAAAAATCTTTGCTGTTGTTGCTGTTGCACAGCTCTGCACCCAATGTGAGACGATTCCTCTCTCATTAAGTTGTGATGAATGATAGATATGGCCAGCGGCTAAGACTGGTTCCTAGATTAAGTGTTGTGAGAAATGCCTCCCTACCACCAGGCAGGTGAGATCATTTCTTTTTCCCATTATACCAGTTTCTTCTCTCTATTCCTGAGTAACACAGCAGGATTTGATAGTTTCTGCCTCTAAACTATTGACGTATATTTGCTTTGAGAGGGGCCTCCTAAAGCGTGAAGAATGGGCCAGAGAGCTCCTAACTACTCACAAAGAGTGTGGCTGTTAGGCTGGAGCCTTTGTAGTGCTTAACTCTTTGCCAGGTGTTATAGAATTAGGGGACTCCAACTGGTCTTGTAGGATTTTCTTCAGGAGAAGCGAGAAGGCAGCTTTCCTGCATTCTCATTCCATCAGCCGCAGCCTCTCTCGAGCTCTAGATGTTCTTTATCTGCCTCTACCTCTTCAGCGCTTGTACTTGCACATTTCCAGGTGAAAAACCACCTGCAGCAGCACTGCAAAGTGTCCTTCAGAGAGGACAGCAACAGCTTCTTCATTGAAGGAGCCACTCGGGGGGGTTTGGTGGACTGATGCTGAGGACAACAGGATTTTGCTTCTGGTGCGATTCCCAGTTGATTTTGACCACGAGCAAACTGCCACTTCCCCGCACTTCTCTCGGTCAATGCCTTGTTCATTGAGGCCCTGACTCTGCAGATTTCCTCCTATATCAAGTTTCCGTGGGCAATATTAAGCAGAGCCATGAATTTTTGGAGGATTGAGGCCTGAAGACTGCAAGGGAATGTCTCTACAATTAATCAGAAGAGGTCTAGGGAGGAAGCCACAGTGCTGATCCCCTAATCACCAGTGCTTGTCCCCTTCCTTGCTGGTGGTGTCCAATCCGACTTTAACAGTTACAAGCACTAAGAATTTTAACTTTTACATTCATAGCTGAAAAAAAAAAAGGGCAAATCTCAGGTGCCCTTTACTAACAAGCAGAACTTTTTATTCCCATTTTAAGTTGAGGCAAGGAAAGAGAGAGAGTTATGCAAATCCATGCTTGTAAACCTTGGATGCTTGACCTGGACATGTTAGTATGGATTGCTCGCGAGTGACAAAAGAGAGTTGGAGGTGAAAGGGCAAATTCTAAACCTTACATTATTTGAAGAAAACAACAATTCAATTAAAAAATACCTTGCAATCCCTTGGAGAGGAATGCGAGTTGCAGAAGTTGGGTCTGGATCTCAAACTCTCCAAGAGTTCCAGGATATTTATTCCTGTCGAGAATTTTGGCTTGGATTGTTGGCGGGAAGAGTCAGCCATGAATTTTGGATCTAACCTCAGACTATACTATCATAAGTTCCAAAGAACTGGATGTTCTCATCTAGGAATTCATTTTTTTCTTTAAAAAGTGATTCACTCAGCATGACTAAGGGCATGTCTACATGGATGGACGAACAAGTCCTTCCCACTCATCCCACCAGCCAGCTCTTCTCCAGGGGTCATATATGGCCATCTTGGCATGGTGCTGCATGTGGGTTAGTAGAAGTACTTTCAAACAGACAGATGCCTCACAGTAAATGCTGTGAAGTGAAGAACAGCATTTGCCTCCTTTTAGATCTGACCTTAATATTCAGAAAATAGAGAATTTTCTTTTAGGTATTTGACAACAGCAACAAAAAAATTCCAAAATATATGTTTGTATGCACACATGTTCTCACATACATACCAAAATTCCATTTCATGTACCCTTGGACTCTGATCCTGTAAAAGTCCCGCTCATTTGAATGGGACTATTCCTACATGTAAGTGCTTTGCTGGGTCAGGCCCACTGCCCAGAGAGTGGAAAGTATTTCCTGTATTATTCTAATTGCACAGCAAAAGGGATTGTAATTAATATCTGCATTGCATTCCAGCATATTCAACCTGCAGTACAAACAAAGCTGCAGCAGAAGTGCCTGTTGCTTTTTTTTCCAGCGTGCTTTACCTATTAGAAGTTTAGTAAGTCTCTTGTTAACATCAGAAAGGTCAGATACAAAGATAGATGGAATGCATATGCAGACGACAGCACTGCCCATAATTGGAGCTTCACAGTCTCAAATAGAAACTTTTCAATTTAGGGACAGAGAACCCATACCTAAGAAAAAATAGATCTTGGAAAAAAACACATAAAGCTCTTATCTCCATCTCTAATTCCAGTGTGCATAGGGTAGACCAGAAGTGGTGACTGAGTGTCCTAAAGTAAACAGTAAAAAGTCTCTGTGACTTGAAATAAGCCATCGCATTCTCCTAGCCAGACATTTCAAAAGTATTTCATTTCCCAAAGCAATACTTGTGAATCCCATCAAAAGACCACATATTAAGGCACAAGCATATAAACCACATTTAGTTATTTACAAAAGGATCTAGAAAGCTCAAGTCCTGCTTCAAATGAGACCTAAACACTCGAAATTCATCAAAAGCCCCAAACAGGCTGTGTATACAGCAAGACTGTCTTTCCTTGGGGCTGTCTAAGGGCACTAAGCCTCAAAGCTTGCTGGCTGCATAGGTGTGGTCACCAACCATCACCAGACATTCCTGATTTAATAGATGATAGCTGTCTCTTATTTTGCTAGAGGTACAAAGATGTTACCAGGGCTTCAGCAAAGATGATGGTACAGGGGGGTGGATTCTCTCTGTCAGTGCTCATGGTGATAACTTTTCTAGCAAGGACTAGGTAAAGACTGGGGAAAGGAGTGACAGGAGGTCAAGGGAAAAGACCTGGGCTTCTGGTCCCTGCTACTGACCTTTCAACTGTTCCTCCCTCGATGAGTTAACGAAAATGACACGGGATTGCCAGGAAGCCGGGCCTGGAGCCCAGCTTTGGTTTCCTCCAGCTCAGAGCCCTTACGGTTAGGCTAAAGTTAGATTTTTCCTTCCCCACTGGCCAGCCCTATGAGTCTGCCAGTCCTGGCTGTTGTGCAGCCCCAGGAGAGTGGTGAAGGCAGAGATTGTCCCAGCATTGTTGGGCACTGATTGGGGTGGACAAAAGGGGTCCGTGCCTCTCCTGCTGAGCACAACTTAGAGACCAGGGTCTTCCTCCTGGCTGGCTGTGCTACTGCTGGGTAGTGGCACCCAGGGCTTAGATGTCTTAGGGCAATATCACCTCCACTCTTCCCCAGGATGAGGCACCTATGCTTCCAATGAAACAGCATAATGAACATCAAGCAGTGAAGCTTGGCCAGTGGCTTTCCATCCTCGTATCAAGGCTCATGGACAGGAGAAGCCCATCTGGTTCACGTGTGCTCTTCATGCAAGAACAGCACCGGGAATGGACGCGGTGTCAGGGAAGAACTGCACACATCAGGGAAGCTGCCATCCCAGATTAGGCTCATCTCCTCTATCCCTCAAAATCACGGAGCAGAGTCCCTGACTCCCAGCTTCTCAGTGCCCCTGAACAGCAGGGGAACTCAGTTTTCCCCTTTAATTCCCAAGCAGGGCAATAGTGTCTGCCAGGTTGCACGAAAGGACCAAAATTCTCAGAACTCAGCCTAAAACTGGGCAATCTCAATGGTAATTATGCATCATCAAGCATCTTTAGGGTGAGAGAACACCAGGTCCTAAAGGGCTTTTTAGCAAAGAAATTTTATCTGCTAGATTCAGCATGTGGAGGTTCAATTTATTTTGAACAGAAAAATGCCCATATTCCTTTCCTAAAAGTCAAGTAATGCAAAAATTTAGCAGAATACCAAGAAAAAAGAAAGATTCTCTATGGATGGTGTTATCCCAGACAAAATGAGATTGTTTTCTGGAAGAGAATACTTAGCTGGATTTACCACTAGGATATACCACTGGTATGGGTAACAATGGGATTTTTGGTTTTGTTTTCATGAGCTGTTCTAAAGGTTTTCTGGCCTTAAAAATGAATAAAATTTGTTCTCAGGTTCTATAGCCATTGAAAGTTCAATGGTCTTATAAAAATCAAATTTTAGTTGATTGTGTTTAGATTTTAGATGTCTGCCAATAAAAAAAAACATTTGAAAACGTTGGTCTTACATAGAAGCAAACCTCAGTGCATTCCTAGATTGCAAGATCATGATTAGTGCTGGGTGGGCAGGTAATACCTTCTAATATCAATTTCCATTCTAAATTGTAGCATATGCAAATATTTCCACATTTCCCGCAGACAAGCATTTAAAAGTTATTTTTGAGTATTTCATTTAAGAAAATACACTCTGAATTGTTTCAAAACAAAATTGCTATTTATAAATTTATTCGGTTCCTTTCACATTATTTCGTGACAACTCATTAGTTGCTGTGGTTTATACCTGTCATATAATGGGGTCACAGCAGCATTATCAAAGTGTGTATTTTTGTTCTTAGAGCCCGAGAAGCAGTTGTGATTTAATATTGATTGAGGCATCCTATTTAGCAGCCCATCCTCTCAGAGTTGTAATGAAATAGCTTTGTGCTTCGAACAAGGAGAAAAGATGAGATTTCTGTGTACTCTCAGAATAGTGACTGTTTTCAGTTTCTTGGAAGAGATTTCTGAGTATCACAGTAAGTGGTACAGAAAAGGCATGTTTTTCTTAACCAATTGAAGTGCATAAATTGTGCTTCTCTCTTCTGAGTTTTCAGGTGGAGCCGTTCCGTTTTCCCCATCGAATGTGACCAGGACAGTCTAAGCACGGGAGATGGCTCACCCCAGTGTAAAGAAAGACAAAAAACACCCAGGATATGCCCCTGTGGGTGCCAGACTCCACGCTGTAGGCATGGCTGGATTTTGGTATGGCTCTGCCCAACAATCTCACCATTGCAATCCAGCCAGCCCTGTTTTGACCATTTTGTAGAGAGATCCAGAAAAACACCTATGTGGGGAATTTCTGAAGATTTCTGGACATTCAGATCGTTTAGCTGATGCCCACCCTTCAATTACCAGGTCAAATGAAATCCTCATCTCCTCGAATCCTTCCTTTAATTCAAGGTTCATTCCTGTTTCACATGTTAACTATGACTTCATGTTTTCAGGAGGGGCAGAATTCCACCATTGAACTGAAATCCATCAAAATCACTTCTGTGGGGCAATCGATGTGGTCTGAAACTTGGACAACCACCTACCTGAGTGGGAGAGATGAGATGCAGAATCTGGGCTTGGCCAACATCAGGGTGATTATTTTGGAGCTGGTTAGCTCTGTTAAGGCTGAGTCCAGCTCTGATCCTCCCAAAGGCTCAGCATCCTGGAGTCCATGATTCTGCTCTGATTCTGCCTTAATTCACATAGATCTTTGAGGAACATTAACTCAAATAATATCATCACTGTTCCCATACTAGCCATGATCAGAAAGATAGTGAGTTTGTGGACCCTTAGCTTTACCCAGTAGGTTTCTATATTATGCTGTAAGCTGCATGCACACAAACGTGCATGGAGAACACCAAAAGTATACTGCTATTGAGAAAATACAGCATTTTCAGGATTCATCCTTTCCCATAAAAATAATAAAAAAACAAAACCAAAAAGAAAAGGGAAAAAAAAAAGAATTGGCAGCAAAATGAAAATCAAGATTAAGTGTTTATCTTCAGAATGCATATGGTTTAGGTAGCTCCAATGTGACCTTCTACTCAGGTCTGACCTATGAAGAACACAGCTAAATTATGTATAATGGTTTTGTGATGAAATGCAATGCCAATTATAGGAGTGAGATGAGGCCATAAACATACTGCACATAAAAATCAGGGAAGGAACTTAAATCCCAGTCCCAGAACCAAAAGATTAGTGCTCTAACCACTGACTGTAGTCAAAGCTTCCTTCTGGAAATGAAGGTTACGTTTTTTCTTGTATTCCTGCTGTGTGGTCAGGAGAGTAATTTAAATGCTTTCAATAATATGGAGGTTAGAGTTTTCATCCTTTTTCTTTAGGAGGTCTTCTACTTTTAGTGCAATATTTTTCAATCAAAATTCAGGCAATTTACTTGTAAGGCTAAAAATGGATAATGACTTTTCGGTCAATTGCTTTTGATTGTCAATATGAAGCCTGCATTACCATTCCACAATATCATTAAACAATCAATAGCAATTAGTGTCTAGTCAAGCCTGGTGTTTTAATCATTTAAATCAAAATGCCCATAATTGTTATTGTATGTAAATATTTGAAGATGTTTATAGTGGAGATGAATTTTACCCATCTTGCCAAGAGAGCTAGATTTAGAGAGAGCAAAGGCAGGCTTTAAGCCTCATTTCTCCTCTCACTGAAACCGGGACAAAAAGATTTGGGACCTTTCCATATCTTGGGCCTATCAAGGGCCATATAAGTTTGTTGGTGAGTGACCACAGCGTGCTGGGGCTGTCAGAGCTTTGCTCTGTGCAAATTCACAGAGGCTCAGGAAACCCAGAGACTGCACAGTGCATTCGAGCCATGGGTTGAATTTATTCTCCATATCACAGATTAGCACAGACTTTTTGTACTCAGAAGAGCCCCTGGCTCACAGAAGTCATTGTGGATTATTTCGGGCTAAAATATCTCCAGGGCACCACGCAAGGAACTGGAACTCAGGGCACTGGACCTGGGGTACTCGGTATCTCAGCTTACACAGGGGTATTCTCTGTAATCATTCTCCAGAACATGTGATAGGATTTCACATTTAGGGACATTTTGCTGATAGCGCTTTGTGCCTGTAGCAGTGATCCTTAAGCAAATGACAGAGCAGCTCTCCCCCACTGCTGGCTTTACCCAGAGTTGTCTCAGCTGAGCACAGGGAGTTACATCCAGGGCTGCTATAAAACTCACCGAAATCGGGCAGAGAATGAATTTGTCCTATTGAACAGACCAAGAATCTTTTCCAAGTAACAGCATGTGAATTGCTTTTTAATGGGGTGGACTAAAGCCTCACAAACCACAGTTGCAGAGGTCGGCCATGTGTCCCCCAGCCTGCCACATCTGTGTTTATAAATCCACATTTATTTGAACACTTCCAGGAATGGTGACTCTACCATTTCCCTGAGCAGCCTGTTCCGATGCTTTGCAACCTTGCAGCAAAGAAATTTTTTTCTAATATCCAATTTAAACCTCCCCTGCACAACTTGAGGCTGTTGTCTCTCAGCTTATTGTTTGTTCCTTGGGAGAAGAAACTGATTGCCACCTGGCTACAGCCTCCTTCCAGGTAGCTGTAGAGTGATAAGGTCCCCCCTAAGTCTCCTCCGGGCTAAGCAGCTCCAGCTCCCTCAGCTGCTTCTCATCAGACTTGTGCTCCAGATCCTCCCCCAGCTCCATTGCCCTTCTCTGGACTCACTCCATTGCCTCAATGTTGTCATGAGTGGCCCAAAAATATGAGTAACTAGTTCACCTGGCCTGACCCACCACTCATTCTCCTACACAGAACAGCTCCCAGTGCCTGTAGGAGCGATTTTCCATAGTCAGACACCATTCCAGCTCCTGGGTCCCATTTTGAAATCCATATGGGAAACAACAGCAGGAGAAGGTGTTTGGAGTCGCATCGTTAAGAGTTTCAGATGATTAAAAAGTCATTAAAAGGGTGTTAACTGGACAGAGAGAAGTTTGGGTGTAAATCAACGCTGCAGTTGTTAATGTGTCCTGTTACACCCAAATCAAGAACATCATAACTCGAGTATATTTCTTCCAAACATTTTTAGGAAACACCGAATGGTCTTTGAATGCTGCTGCAAGCTAACACGACCACTGCAATCATTAGAAGGCCAAAGAGATAAGTAAGAAAATCAGGAAACACAACAGAAAACAACACAGGAAAAGCATGGATCATCCTAGCCTACTGCTGCAGCTGCCGTGCAGCCAGAGCCGTTCCGTGCAGGTGAACCAGGCTGCTACCACAGGCAGCACACTCATTTTCCAGTTAATACAAGGAACAGAGATTAACAGAGCGCTGCTGGAACATTAAAAACAACCCCATGTCATGCAGAACAGTTCAGAATATGGAAAAACACAGAATCTGTTTTCTTTGGATTCAGGTCCCAGAAGCCTAAATATTTTAAACCTGCTTCTTGGCATTCTAAGCCACCACTGGTAGTTTATTGTCCTGGTAACTAATCCAGGGTTCAGCCTGGGAAAGGCTTGCATGTGTGCTTAACAATAGGCTCAGGTAGCCCCAATTAAGTCCATGTGTTGAGGGGGCGAAGTCCTTTCAGGATCAGGGCCTTAGACCTTCTGGACTTTTTGTCTGTGTCACAGCTCAGCCTCAAACAAAGAACAGGAGGTTCTTTGTTCGTACCTGGGTAAATGGTAAGGCAAAGTCCAGAAAACAATTCGCACACACGTCCACAACTGCAAAGTGTTTAACTCCATAGTGGAGCAGAGGCAGAAGGACATTTTGTGTCTGGCATTTCAGTTCAGTGGAGTCTCTGTGGCTCAGGTGTTCCTAATGTCACAGGGATACTTTCTAGGAGGACTCCTCGTTGCAATCTGAGTGTCCCTCTGTTAGACACAGCATTGCTGAGAGTAATTTAGTCCTGGCTGCCTGAGAAGCCCAGTTTTGTTGTTCTGGGATGTCTGAAAAAATTATTCCCTGTATAATATAAATAACCAGTGACTACTTGGAAGCATAAAATTGCTGACCAGAAGGGAATTTCTGCACAAGTGGGATTCCCAGTTCTCCCATTACACACAATTTCTCCTGGCTTTGATAGCTCATGAACAATCAGGTTTTAAATGTCACTTTCTTCAGATTATTTTCTTGTGTAAACCATCAAACTGCAGCCTGAAATAGGTTCAGCAGAACCGATGCAAAATATCAAAGCCAGCCTCCTACACCCTCAAAGTGTTAAGAGCAGAGCCTGCCTTCGGAATCCAAGCCCAATTTCCAAAATACCACACCAAAGGAAGATGCAGCACCAGCATACAATCCCCCCAAACAGAGAGGTTTGGGAAAAAAAAACCAGAAAAAGCCATTTTGCATTTCAATAACAACAGGTTGTGTGTTCAAAACACCTCTCAGAAACTTCACAGAGCTGCAGTTAGGAACTTTATTCCTTGAATATCATAATTATATTATGTTTGATGCCTAAACTAATAGTAGCATTCATGAGATTCCTGGACCAAAGAGAAAAGACCTGGTTAAAATGTTCCACCTCCCAATGTTGCTAACACTTTTGCCACTTTATTTTTGCTCCCTCCTTCCCCATTCCTCTCCTTCTATTCCTCTGCAGCATGTGCAGTATCTCTTTACCATTTCGGCATCTGGGGGTATCAGAAATGAGCCTGAAAGTCTGTTGTATATCTCCCAGAATTAGTTTCCTAATAGACGTTTCAGCTAAAATTTTTCATCTGGTTCCAGTCAGCATCCAGGTTTTTTAAAAGACAAGCCAGCAGTACTGGACAATCAGTTCTCAAAGCTAAAGGCTCTCCAATAACATACCAGCAGAGGAAGAATTTTAATAGAACCCACAGGAATTTAGAGACTACATTTTTTTTGCTTATATCCTTTTTTCCCTCTCTCTCTTTTTTTTTTTTTTGTTGTTGTAAAGACAGGTTTTCCATTTTGGTGAACTCAAGCAACAGGCAATTTCCATTCACCTCTTGAGTTCAGCTATTCAGACTAATGGCCCAGATGTACATACACGGTTTGATTTTTCAGTGAAGTCACCGTCCAGTTTCAAGGCTGTCCACAGGATTCCAGCAAGGCTATCACAGTAAATTTTCGGACACCCTACCTTAAAAACCAGTAGTGCAGCAGGACTGACATGTGCAGCCACAACCAATTTCCTGGGTCACTCCACTGAAGGGCTTTATCATTCCTACAAGTAAACTGCTCCCATGCAGAGTGATGTCAGGACCCCTACAGGAGCCGCTTCCACAGAAAACCGGCAGGAGGAGGAGACAGAGGGGGGGAAAAAAAAGATGCAATGAAAGATTTTCAACAATTTTCTAATATAAAACAGCTCTGGAAAACGAGAAAAGTGGCTGTGGGAAGCAGTCAGAAATCTGCTCTTTATCCCATCTCAGCACTGCTAAATGGTGAGAAACTTGGCAGAGGGCCCACACTTTTACTTATCTTCTAAGTCTAAAATCATGCTGCTTTATTCCCCCTTCTTATTTCTGTGCTAGGCGTTGTGCATAGAAAGGAAAACACTGCTTTAGGTTTGAATTCAGCAGCAGAGACTGTGGCATTTGGGTATTTTATTCTATCAAAATGAGCTTTTCTTCCAAGGTGAAGTGTACAATGTAACATTACTTAATTGCCCACACTGCTTGGTGGATGCTGACATGTATTGTAGAAATGTTAACTGTTTTACATTTCAATGCATTCCCTCTCCCAGCCCTGCTACTCCGCTGCTTTGCTGGGATGAATCTGGCCAGCTGCCAGAGAGGAAGCTTATTTTTCACTGGTGATCATAACTCTGGCTGGTTGTAGCAAATAACGTAACCGGCGGTGTTAGGAGGTTTATACAGGAAGCCCTGCTGCGCTGCCTTAATTGGGATCACTCTGCTAGCGATGGAGTAAAAAGGCATTAAGTTAAGATAAATGAACTGCTTATTGGAAACTACTGCATCCAGTTCGCAGATACGGAAAGCGAATGCCGCTCCTCTCCCCTTCCTCCCGAGCCCCTCCTTCCATTATCGCAGCTCCCCGGCCGCGCATTCCTCCCCTCCAGCCTAGCAATGCCGCTTTACAGCCCCGGCCGAGATTACATGCATTTGTCTGCCCTAAGACCGGATGGCATCCCGGGGCTGACGCGATTTTCCCTTGTTCTCCATGCCCTGCAGCCCTGACTGGAGTCAAACTGCGGGGACTTTTCTCTGGGCCGGAGTCTCGTACACATCTGGCCTCTGGTTCCTTTATAACCCTGCTCTCTGGAGGGCCTCCCCACTGCATTGCATGGCACTCGAAACACAAGCCACAGGCCCACGGGAAGAAGGCAATAAACATTTACATTGTGTGGCTCTGGTGGTGCCGTGAGACACAGCGTCAAGCTCGAGGTTCCTGCAGCCAGGACCAAACTTTGTCCCTCTATTATGAGAATGCTGACTCCGGAGACATGCAACACACATCCCACAAATCCTTCCTGTTGTCATCCCATTGTCTTCTGAGGTCCAGGCAAATTGAATCCAGGGATCTGTCCAATTTTCAGGGGAAGCTTGGGAAAGGCACATTTACACAGTCCCACAGAGACCAAAATTTCACACCAATGCATTGGTCCAGCAACCAGTGCCCACAAGAGATGCTGAGAGCTCTGAGAAGGACCAGCTGAGCTGCACCGTGTAAAGAGACAGGCTCTACTTGCAGAAATGCAGGGAGTCAATGTTTCCAAATGGTCAGAATTAGGTTAAAAAAAAAAAAAAAGAAGAAGCTTCTAGGTGCCGATTTACCCCAGATCATTCAAGTCTGTTTCAGCAAGGTCCAACAGGTCCCTCTCACCCTTCTATCAAGCTGATCTAAACCTGCACTTGACAGAATCTGCACCAGCACAGGAGGTGGCATCAGAAGCCTTGACTCATCACCCATGCAGATCATTGTCTCCCCCTGGAGCTAGGAAACAAGGAGATTGGGAAATCCTGCTGACATTATTCTTGCAGCAGCACATTGCTTTGTCCTCAGATGTGTACCATGGGGACAAAAGGACAGCAGACCTGATTTAGATGATTTGGGTCTGATCACAAATTCCTTAGGCTTCTGTAAATTAAACATTTAGGCCAGAGCTTTCTCTTTGTGGCCGTGAAACAAGTTCAAATAATGCAAGGACTCTGTGGGCACCTCTTGGAGGAGCTGGATTCTCTTTCCCTCTTCACTTGGCTTGAAAGGATGCCCTGAACTGCTTCAAACTCAAACTCACTCTGAGCTTGCAACTAAAACTGTCTGTTAGGTGCATAAACTAGGCCAGCTAAATCACATCTGAAGCAAAATGGGCGTAAATCCTCCACCCTGTTTCTCATAGGAATTCGCTCCCCTCTGTAGGAACATCAGCTCCAAAGAAAGGTGCAGCACCAGGAGGCTCCCCTACAAGTGGCCACGCTTCTTTCACTTCCATGGGACAATCAAACAACCTCTGCAGAGCTAGACCTAGGCAGAAGAGTTCCTCAGCCTGAATCTTCATCCACTTGAATGCAGGAGCAGAGATCCCAGTGATTTTCCTAGGACCAAGACTTGGGAAGCAGCTAAAGACTCAGCCAGAGTTTTTGGAGGACAAACTGTGTGCAGCAGAGTGTACAAATTACCCACTGCCGCACCAATAGCTCACCACTTTCCAGCCTGGCTCTGCCAGTCATACTTCTGTAGGAAATGAACGCATTCTTCATTCAAGACAAAGGTCTGACATTATCCTTCAGTTTTAAAAATACTTAGGGGGCAGGCCAGAGAGTGTTTTAAATCATGGTAAGTATTCTCTTTCACCTTTTAAGTGTGGTATTTTGGTGTGTGCGGTATGTTCAAGGAGCATAACTGAAATTCGGGTGTTCCAGCCCCCATCCAGCTTCCTCTGCCTCATTTCCTGGGGGCCAGGGGTAGAGGCCACTCCATTCAAAGCCCCCACAACCATAAACTGGTGTTTCACTCACGCTATTGTCCTTTGAGACTTGATGGCAATTCAGCAATAGCTTGTTTACAACCAGACCCACCAGCAATCTGACTGATTTGATGAGTGCTGCTCCTCCTCCCATAAATACCTACAGCTCACTGCTGCTCCACCCTCCAGAGCTCATCATCAACGTCCCCCTTGCTCACAGGATTTGGATGTAATATCAAGTTTGACCCCATCATAGCCAAGAAGTCTGCCAGGCTTTGGTCAAGTCATGTTGATCCATAAACATTGTGTAGAGCTGCCCGTGGGCTCGCACCACCTCAGGCTGCCTCTGAAGACTCCTAAAGGAGGAATTCCCTGGTTTTGGCCATGCTTAGACAAGGATTTATGCTGGTGAAATAAAGTCTTACAGGAACAGGGTCCTAAGAAGAGAGAAAAAGACAAGCTGCTTGCACTTAGGGCTTTTTAAGTCAATGTGGATGCCTGTTCATTGCCCCCACTGCATTTAGAGAAACAGGATTTTGTTGACATTCTGTGGTGAATATATGAAATCGTATCAGTTTGGTACCTGGCCCACTTCTCTGCTTCCTCAGCCTAAAAAAAACAACCTTACAAAGCCCAAATGCTGACCTGCCATAAGGGCAGCAGTTGTATTTCCTTCTTTTAGCTGGTTTTTGCACTTGGACATGGCGGCAGAGAGTGAGATTGTGAGAGATTTTTCTCCTCTTTTTTCCATGAAGAAATCAGTGCCCATATCCACAGTGGGTTTGGGTGGGCTGTCTGCCCTTTAGCACCCACAGCAGGGACCAGGCACCCTCTAGTGCCACTGCCCTGGGTTGAGAATCACAGTGCCATGGTAGGAAAAAGCTGAACTCCATTCTCCAACCCGCAGAAGAGACCTGGAGCACCTGGGAGATGCCCCCAGTCACATCCACCTTCTGCAAGGGGTGATAAAGAGCTGGAAGGAGTTGTGGTGGTGCTGCCATGAGCGGCAGAGCAGGGAAGAGGTGGGTAGGTAGGAAAGAAGACCTGCATGTCACCTCCGCCTTCTTCCACTCGGATGACACGGTGACAAACTGAGCGGTGATGTTCCCGTGCACCGTCTTGACAACCCATCAGCAAGGTGCAAACAGCAAAGTGTTGCATGATAAGGGGCCTGGCATAAGGGCTTAGGCAAAAGTGCAGGAAGGCTGGAGGAAAGCCAGCAGTTCACACGTAAACATGACAAGGGTGTTATGTCCACAAGGCTCAGAGATCTCCATTTTGGCCAAATAAGAGATACCAATTTTTTTTTTTCATTTTCAAGGACAGTAATGTCACGGCAATATTTATCCAGGATACATCAGCAGCCTCAGTGCAATGTCTGTGAGTGAACTCTGACCCACCCACATAACCCCTCAGCCCTCCCCTATTTGCTCCCCATGTCCCTCAGCCCTGCACGTGGCACAGTGCCCACGTGTGTGTGATCCCATAGATCCCCCCATGGTCTGCATCCCTCACATCCCCCCAAAAGCCCACCCACCCATACACCCAACTGTGTAACACCACAGCCCTCCTCCTGCCCTGTCTGCATACTGCTCCATAAACGCCATCCACCAGGCCTGGACTGGGGTTCACCAGGAGAGAGGGATGCTCAGCTGCTTCCCATGGGTACCTCCAAGCTGCCTCCCCTTGGTCTCATCCTACCACAGCTTCTAATCCCTGCCACTCAGCTGGGACCAAGCTGGCTGGCCCAGGCATCCCATCTATGGGGTTTCTTGAAGGCATCATATTGTAGATTCATGACAGGAGTTTAGGAACAGACTTCCGCCAGCAGGGAGATATAATGGGGAGAATATACTTTGAGTTTATGGGGAATTAGAGACACTGAAATTTCCCCAACAAAGAGAACTAATAGACAAGGAGGAATGCTTAGGGAAGAGATTTGTTGCACTGAATCCCATGTACTTGAGGCATGGGAATGGAGTACTTGTGGCCTTTCCACAAGCCACAATTCCATTTCATACAGCTCATGAACACAATGTTTCTTGGCATTAATACAGACTGATGTTCATTTCTGGTCCATCAAGCGAGTCTGAAAGACTGATTCAGACCTTGGAAAAGTTTTCTAATTCCTGCTTCAAAACACGGAATAAAAAGCACCTGCCCTGCCCAAAACACTTCACCCCATGTTGCCAGTAAATCCTTCCAGAGCAGACATCAGCTCCAGCCTGCATCTCTGTGTGATTTTCTCCTCTTTACACAGCACTGCTCCAGAGATGCTTCTGCCGAGCTGCTTTCCTAGTGCCTCTCCACCGAGATTTGATCTGGTTGTTTATCGAGCTTTGTACAGTGTTTGTTATTTAAGGAATTCACAAGATAGAGGTGAACACTTCCAGCCTACCTGTGCTTTGAGTTACCAGGACAATCACTTAACATGTCCCAGGCTCCATGGGGCTACTTGCCAATTTAAAGGGTTCCAGCGGGCTCCTGTTAACCTCTCTGTATATTAAAGTGAAGTAATTTTTATCTTTAGTTCCTAAATTTCCACAGAAGTTCTTCAGTCATGCCCAGAGCCAGGCGACCTGCTGGCTGTGAGCAGTCTCAGAAAGTCAGCTTCTTCTCCTGTTTGTGACTTTGCCGCTAATAGACGCTGTTCTTTCCCAAATCCGCACCTACTCACACTTAATTAGCTCGACTGGTTTACACAAACCTGTGCTGACATCAGGATTGCTCACACACTGATCGTCACAGCTATGAACAAAAGGATCCTGGCTCCTCGTCTGCTCTTCATGCTGCTGGGACCATGCACCTCATCCCGCCCTTCAACTGCGTAAGCTGAGAGTCACAGAATTGTAGAAGGGTTTGGGTCGGAAGAGACCTTAGAGATTACTCAGTTTCAAACCCCCCCTGCCATGGTCAGGGACACCTTCCACTGGACCAAGCTGCTCAGAGCAATGCAAATGCAAACCCACTGCTGTCATGTGCTGACAGCAATGGCTCCCATGTCTTTTACATGGTTATTCTTTGAGAGCCCTCCATATCCCCCCTGAACTTCACCTTAAAATTATATGGTGAAGACATTCCATGGATTGCCACCCAAACTGTCTATTTTTTGCTGCTGTTCCTTTTCCTTTGGAGTCCCCAGGGATGTGGGATTTCACACGGACCACACGCAGGCATCCCTCAGTCCCATAAGGGGAATTTCTTGCACATACCTTTTTATGACTGCTATGATCCAGCAAGGATGGGGAGACACCTAAATTTTGCCCACACAAGGGCTCATGTCTGCTCACATGATGGAGGAAATAGAAGGTCAGGAAGGGAGCACAGGCACTGCTCAGGTCCATTTGGGGCCAACTCCAAAAGTTGGACTTCAGCGGTCTATTCAGTTTCCTGCTGTCTTTTCAAGTGAACCAATTTGTAGTGAACCAATATGTAGCGAACCTACATCTTTCAACAGCTTCAGTTCTCAATCCATCTAAGCAACGTCCATGACAGCAGTGAAGACAGACTGAGGAAATATCCAACACAACTGCCACCAAAGTGACAGCTCCCTCCACGCAGTGACAGGCAGGCGTCCTGTACGTGACGAGAGGCGGGAGCAGACCTGCTGCCCAGCTGGACATACGGGTGTAAGTACTGCGTGCTGAGGGCTGGGTGCATTTTGGTCACTCTTAGGTGCTTCTCCAGCATTTTTGGGATCTCACGTGGTAGACTTCCAAAGTCACCCACACAGTCCACAGCTTTCCCAAGGAATAAGAACTTATGGGAGAAGGGAAAGGGAAATGAGCTGGCCAAGCTCGCCCATGCGCCACGGCACGAGCAACGTTGAGCTCTGGAAAAAACACATGTCCTGGAGCAGCAGTGGTTTTGTGTGAGTGATGGGATGGCAGTCTCACGGATACCTCCAGCCTTGACTTTTTGCACATCCAGCTGCAATCAGTATGTCACAAGAATCCGTAGACAGTCAAAAAAATTATAAAAACATGGCGTGGGTTTTTTTTTTTCCTTTCTACGAGCCACCTGCTCCCAGTCAATGTGGAACACAACCCTTTGTGTAGAAAATCCAATAAACAAAACTGTAAAGCATCTGTCCTGCAACTGGATCCCAGCCCATGGCAAAGAGTGAATCTGAGCCATGGCAAACAGCTGGGAATAGCATTTAATTCTTGCACTATGCCTCACAGCCTGTCCACAGCTTCCAGCCAAAACCAAAAGAGATGGCGGTAAAGAGAAAGGTAAAGGAATTCTGCATAATAGGAGGCTCAGGAACTAAAAGGGGGAAATGGAGTTTGCCACAAGTTAATCATGACCACATACTACAGGTGAGCAGCCCAGCTCCGATCCTATTAAATTAAAATGCAAAATTTCTGAGGGGTTTTATGCAAGTAGGAGAAAAAAAACCCCGTAGCTCAACTTCACCTACATGATAAAGCATCGTCCTCAGCGGACAGAAAGCCTTGACTTAGTCTTTCAATCAGAAGAGTTCTGAGTCCTGGTAGGCCAGGAGCTAAGCTTACAGCATTCAGGGCTAGATTTAGGGAGTTGCCATGTCAACACACCTCCACCGTTAGCAAGAACACCTCAGAGACTGGGATGTGAACTAGAAGCCCTATTTTTAAGTCTCCATATTCAAATTCGGCACAACACAAACCTCGGACTAAATTTCCCCTGGAACTGGAGAAATGCTCTCCACTTCACCCAAGGTGAAATTTGTTCCACAGCCCCATGACCACCTTGCGCCAATAAAGTAAAAAAAAAATGTCCTTTCTGCTGAGCAGTGGCTGGAACATCCTTCTTCCTTAGAAGAATATCAGCCCGTGGAAAAGTAAATTCACTCAGATATAACATTTCCAAGGGGGTGATTCTTCTCTCTCACTCTCAAAATGGGGGAAAGCTCTTTGCCAGTATGTAATTTCTTTCCTAATCACATTGCAGTGTCACATACCAGTGAGCTAAGGGCTCCCACAGCAGCGTTATTCTCCGGCATATGTGACTTCGTATAACATGTGCTTCGCTCGGCAGTCATCAGCAACGGAGAGCAGGAGCATACTTCTTCCTCTATGACATTATTAGGCATTAAGAGCACTACATAGCAGTGCATTTCAGCTTCTTTATTTTCTCCCAGTAAAAGCAGCTTGGCCACCTGGTGTGCTGCACACACAGTTAAATTCCAAATGTAATGTATTTTGTAGCGAAAGAGATTAGAAAGCTGCTGTAATGAATCTCATTACCAGTGTCTTTATATCCTCATCTAGTTGGAAGCAGAGATCATCCAGACCTAGGTACTGTACGTATTTAAAAGAATATCATCTACCTCTCAACCCTGTCATTACAAGACAAATCGTTTCCTTTGGCCTGATGTTCCAGCCATGTTTTTCCTCAGTCTTAAAACGTGTTAGCAGCCAGATTTTGTCGGCAACTGAAGGCCATATTTCTAAGTGCTCAGCACCTACAACTGGGCTAGATTGTTTTACAAGTGTTTGATTCCCATTTAGACACCTAAAATAAGAGCCAGATTTTCGGCTACGCTTAAAAGCCTCCAAGATCTTCCAAAAATCTGGACCTAGAGTTACTCCAGTAACTTGCCAAATTAGTGGAAATTAAAGTAGACAGCATCTCGTCATGTTACTCTCTGCAATGATAAACAAGCAAATTTACTGTTGCATCCATCTCAAAGCCCCATCCCCCTTCTAAAGGCAGTTCTCTGCTGGTCTATTCAAACACAGGACAACATTTACAACTGTGATTTCTGCGTTAAAAAAAAATCCAGATTTTCATATCACTCTTCATATGTTCTCAGAAGAAGAGAAAGATATAATTTAAGCTATATTTGGTCCACATTTCCAAGGCAGTTCATGTACAGGCAGAAGGATATGGCCAGGAAACTTCAACCCAGAAAATGAACATTTGGAACATAACTGCAGCTGCTGGGTTAGAGGGCAGAGTCCTTTGCACCTTTGAAAGCTGAATGCGCACATCCTCCCCTGGACCACACCTGGGTTATGGCAGACAGGCCTCTCTTCCTGACTTTCAAGTATATGACTGGTCAAATATGTGAAATTACATCACTTTTTCACGCTCTAAGTGCCTCATAAGAAGCACTTACAGTGTGAAACTGAAATGAGAGCGTGCGACCGAAATGAAAGGACCACCCCTCCCTTTCCATCCCATCGCTGTGCTCTTCCCTGACCTCGCACTTCAAGAATAGATGTGGGCCAAAACTGATTATCCTCTCTCAGAAATGTTTCCAAAATTCCAAGAATTTTCATATTTTCATGCGAGCCTGACAGAAAGCCTCCAGACTGAAAATTATGGAGAGATTCAATCACCGAGGAGTAGTTGTGCAGGAGAAATCTTTAACCAGTTCCAGCCAGCACGGGGATTGCTCTGAGCTAAGCCTCAAATTCTGCCAGAGCTGCTCCTCTTCTGCACAAGTGGCTTAATGTTTATTAGGCAAGCAAATAAGATTTACTAGCTATCATCTGGGTGGTTGTAATAAACAGAACATTTCAGTTTCAGTGAGACACATTCCCTTCTACTCCTTCCTCGGATGAACCTTCACATTTGCTGATTTATAAGCACTGAGATTTCAGATCAGCCAACTTCTGACTCGTGCTTCTATTTATCTATTTATTTACATAAACTTGTCTGATATGACTGTTCTTGCATGTGCTGCACCACATCTCAATACAGATTAACTCCTTCATCTATTCCAAACACTTCAGTGCAAATACACAAATTACAGAAGAACATTTGAATTTATCCACAGTGGATCTTCTGACTGGATGGGAAGACACTGCAAGCATCCTTTGTAAGCAAGTTTTGCCCGTTCTAGAGTTAAGTAATATATTTCAGTGTGAAATATAGCAGATTGAGATGATAAAACTTGTCCTATCATCAAAACTCTGAAAAAAGACCTGGTTTTAGTTCCCTGATCTGATGGTACAGATTTTCTGTATGACCTTGGGCAAATTAATTGATGTTAGTTCCTCTGATGAAGATAAAGTCACCTCTTTCCTCCCACTCTGTCTGACGGTATGGTGTGGTCTCTTCCAATTTGCTACCACGCCAAAAAATTAAATTTAGGACTTCTGCTCCACCGTATTTAATAACAAAAGTATTTTGAAGAGAGCAGAGAAGAGGAGCCAGCCGAATGTGCATGCACCATTAAGAAAATCTCAGTCATTTCAGGTGACAGATTCAGTGCCAAGTAGTAACAATACTCACATACATATTCTAAAGAGAGCTTTCAGGTTTCCTCAATAGCCTGTTCTACCAACGCTGGCTCTGGAGCACCACCCTGCAAACCCTGAGGGCAAAGATATGCTTTGCAGATGGTTTAGAGACTGGCAAACAGGGAGGAGATCTGCTGGAAGACGCAAGGAAAAAGCCACGGGAGTGAAAATGCCGTCATTTACAGATAACCAGAGAGTGCATTTTATTTTTGAATCCACGAGGTTTGGTAGGCACAGCAAGTTACTCGTCCCTGCTGCTATCCTTCTTCTCTTGCTCCAGTCTATCAGCATTGTAAGGCAGCGTATCTGGATGTGAAGCACTCCCCGTCTGAATGGGCCATTCATCTTCTGACACCGCGCGGGCAGAGCATGTGAAATGTCGAGAGATTACACACTGCCAGAGTGAGAGATTCCTTGATGCAATTAAAGCGTGGAGAACACATAAATCCCGGATTTAAATGACTCCATCCAAAGAGCCGCCACACACGGCCCCCTCCACCAACGGGGTGGGCTCAGCACCCCTGAAACCGGCCCTGAATCCAATGGAGAAGCTGGTGTTTGGACCACGGAGATGGAGGCTTCCAGGGTGCAGCCTTTCCTAACGGGCTGTGGTTGAGGAGACAGTGATGGGTTGCTCTGACAGGTGAGGCAGACCCGGTGAAATGGCCCAGGGAAGCAGAGTGAGGAGCAGAGGCGAGATGAAACAGCAGTATCTGAATAAAACCGATGTCAGGGAGGCGGTCATGCTGATACAATATCAGCAATGAGAGGGAGAATGTAAGAAAAAGTACATGGTAAATTAAGCACCAAGGCTGTTAAAGGTCCAGTTATTTTCCAGCTAGTTGCCTTCTGATTGTTCGTTAAAGTACAATATCCAGGCCTGAAAAACAGCCAGTGGAAGTTCACTCATTTTTCCTGTTGGCAAGTGGTCACAGGATCTGGAGACAACCTGCCTCCCCAGATCTTGACTCACTGCAGTGGTGCCTTGACCATTAATATTCATATAGAAGCTAATGGTGCAGAATTGGGTGTTTGCATTTGTCCTTCCTGGTGTTTCCTACGCTTGAATGTGGGCAGCATTCCCATTTTTCATGGGACAGGCACATAACTTGGTACTGCGCTCAAGCCCTCCCAGGGACAAGATGGGAGCACCTATTTTTCGTTAAAAAACAAACCAAATAAAATCATGCGTTCCTCGGAGCTGAGGACTGAAGCATGACCTCCACGTCAAAAACTCTGGAGGACAAGGGAGAAGAATTGATTTCTGTTTGGTAGAAATCTTATGATTTTTAAGTCAGACTCCTGATTGTGGCAGTGCTGAGCGTGATGTTTTTAGCAATTTCTGAGTCATCAATCCTGGCTCTCCCAGCAGGAGAGGAAAGGAGATGCACAAGCAGCAGTGTCCTAAAACACCATGTTTTCAGAAAAAAAAAATGAAAGAAAAAGAGGGTCTGTGGCGGTGGCTTAGGGGAACGCTCATAAAAGCATCCATCTCTTCCTCAGTCCTTAACCCTCTCAGTGCCCATGAAGGCAGCCTTGGCTGCAGCCCCAGGATTAGCAGGGTATTGACTCCCCAGCACTCACCCTGCCATGGGCCTGCAGGCAGGGAGATGTCCACCACAGCAGGCTCAGCAGGGCACTGCCAGCTCCCTCGTGCTGCCCACATCTGGCTCCAGGGACAGCCACTCAAAACCCTGCCAGGCTGACTGTGACCCGGGGCCTTATAGGGAAGGCTAAAATCCCTGACTCCACTCCCAACCCCACCACCGGCAAACTTTTGATCATGGCAAAGCTGACATTCCTAAACATGCCAAACTCCTGCGACTCCCGCCTTGCTCTGCAGGAGCTGTCAGCAGCTACACTCGATGTGCAAAGGGTGCAGAGGCTTCACCGCTGCGTGCCCAGAGAGGGGCTGAGGGTGCAGGATGCTCCCCATGCAGGCGGGGTCCCTGTCAGCACCCACGGCTGGGCTCTCTCCTGGAAGGGACGTGCCGCGGCTGCAGGCATGAGCCTGCCCCTTTCCGTGCCACCCCTGAAGGGCTGTGACACCCTCCCCCAGCCCTGTTCCCTGCCACAGGAACGGAGTGAAAGCAGCACCGTGGCTGAGCGCTGGTCCCAAACGCCTGAATCCCGCCGCGTGGGCACGGCGAGACGAGCTCGCCGCCTCCCAGAACGTCGGCGGGCGGCACTTCCCTCTCCCTGCAGATATCACTCCGTTTCCGAGGACGGTGAGGGGGAGAAACAAACAGCTAGAGACGCAGGCTGGCTGAAGGTACGCTGCCAGTGCCCCGCGCTAGCCTTGAAATGCGGGGCACCGCCGTCCTCGTTCGTGCCTGGCAGCGAATCTCTGCCGCGTTTGCCCCTGCTCGTCGCACTCGCAGCGGGGACTTTTGGGGCAGGGACCTGCTCCCGGGTTGGCGTTGATTCATCTGCCGCGCAGCGTCGCGGGGCTGCGGTAGCTGGCAGGAAGCTCCCACACTGATTTTGTCAAGAGCGCCGGGCAATAATGGAACGACACCTCGCCATGTTTGCAAACAAACACTGCCTCCTTTCCTGTTTAACACCATCTGCCACCCAACCCAATTTCCCTGCCCCCATCCCTTCCCAAAAATGACAGCCAGAGACAACTCCAAAAAGCAGCTGCTAAGCCAAACCGTGCTCTTTTGTGCTCAGTTTTGAGAGGTGCTGGCAAGGAGTCTGCGGTCCCACGCACGGCACACACCTCGCTGCACGCTCACGGCTGAGCAGCCGACTGGGATGGGGATTTATTTATTTCTTTTCTGCAGACGCAAACTAGTTCAATGCGGGTTTGCTTTTGGGCTCTTCCACTGCATGGCCTTCCTGACCTCTCTGTTCTGTGATGGGAGCTGGTGCGGACGTGGAAATGGAAGGAAGAAGAGACTACACTTCGCTCCCCATCTCCATCAGCAGATTAGCTCAGCTTTTCCCTTCACGGGGTCCTTGTATCCTTCTCTAAGAGCACTTGTAGGCTCCAGACCTGGGCTGATCGGGTTAAGGCACGTATCTGGCACCCACGCAATCGCAAACATTTCCTCAGGGCTGCTGCACCGACTGATGTGCCTCCAGGGAGCAGATAAAAGTCTTCCAGACTAGCCCAGCTTTTCTCATGTGCTCCCCTTGAAACAAAGAGAAAGGAGTAAAAGGAAATAACTTCATATAACCGAGGAACAAGTTTACCCAAAAAGGATCAGGATCCTCAGGGCTTCAATGAAGGTGGGGGAAAAAAATGATTCCTCGAGCAAAGAGACTGTTTGGTTGAAGAAAACCAAACACTGCTCACAGCACTGCAGGTGGGAACCTGCTGCCTTATTTATCACAGAGCTGCAGAAAAGAGACAATGAGGGTGTTGCATTCCATAATGCCCTGGCTAAGATATTAATGCTTCTGTGACGTCTATCCCTCCATTGCATTAACAACCAAGACGATTAACTAGAGTTCATATGCATTGCGTTAAAAATCAGAGGCTCTTTCGTGTCACGTATTTCATACCTGTTCCCCATGTCCTCTCCTTCACATGGCAGAGGTATCCCCCTTCAACAGCCAAGGAATTGAGAAGGTTCCTTCACCCTGGGCCCAAGCGGTGCACACATATCTCATGGCCTCAGCTCCTTCATGCAAGAGGGGCCAAAGCTCCAATATTTAAACATCACCTGGTAGGTACACTGTTGTGATACGATCTTAAGCTTCAGACACCACTTGGAATCAGAATCATCAAATGGTTTGGGTTGGAAGGGACTTTAAAGATCATCTCCTTTCAACCCCCTGCCATGGGCAGGGACACCTTCCACTAGACCAGGTTGCTCCAAGCCCCACCCAACCTGGCCTTGCTCAGAAAGTTTTCAGCATGTCCACAATCATTACTTTTCAAACTCCACAATACCTAGGGGTTGTTTCTGTATAGCTGCAACTCGCTCTGAAGTAGCAGTGGAGACCACTGAGGTCACCATGAACATCCTTGTTCTGTGGGTGTGCATGTCCCACAGCAAAATTTTTTAAATCACAAGAGATCAGTCCTACACATTGAGCAGCCCAGTGATGATGGGGAAGGACAGGAGGAGACGGTTCCTTGCAAGAAACCACACTGATGGACTTGGCAGGTCCTCATCACCTTTGAAAATATTTTAGACAAAAAATACTCAATGCATTTGATACAATTCTTGATCTCTGAGTGTGCACTGTGCACAGAGCATGTGTTGTGTCCAAGCTACCCCCTCCCTGGACTTGGGTAGGAGATGTCCTCTCTTTTTTGAGTGACTCCATCTCTGTGTTACCAGTTGTTGGTAGAGGGAGGATGTCTACCTTCACCTTACAGACTATTCCCTTTTTTGGGTGGACTGGCCAGCCTGCCTTTTTCCCATGGAAGAATCCTTTCAGTAGGCTATGATCTGCCAGAAAAATAAAGTACTTCCCATCTAGACAGTGATGAAGATGCTTTATTCCCAGCACAACAACTTAGCCTTCTTTTATCAGCAAATTTAGTCTTTTCTGCCCTAGTCACTGACCTGAAGATGAAGCCATCTGTCCACCCTCCAGTAGCCTTCACATTATGTACCAAAATGTCACAGGATGGGGCACTGATGATCTTTAAGACAGTCCAAATGGAAAGCACTTGCCGTGACCTCATGACTTTTTAGATTTCTCATGATCCTCTCTGACTTTTTCTGCTGGTACCAAGTCACCTCGGGTTTTCATGGGATGCCTCTAAAGGAATTTAAATATTTGAGAGCAACTATCATCATCTTTTTTTAAACTATGTTTCCTAAGTTAGTTGCCTCAGAGGTGGCTGGCCTATTTAAAGGCCACAAGTGAACAGCCGTAAGGTAAATCCTCTCCCTGCCCACCAGGTACTCCAGGTACTACACTTTGGATCTTACAACACTTCTGGTTTTACAGGAGAACAGACACTTGGTTATAAAGTCGTGCTGCCCCCAGTTACTGAAATAACTTCTCTTGCACTTGAGGCCACCACCGATTCCTGCTGTAAAATACAGGCTCCCTTTCAGTGAAGTTTCTTTTGCTCTTTGATGCTCTCTGAGGCTTCTCATTGCCTATTTTGTTCTCCTGATAATCAGAGCCTCACTGTGCTCGTCTATCCCTGTCTGCAGAGATTGCTGCTGTGCACCCACTCCACTGAGCTTTCCATCCCCTTGCCCTACCCTGCCAGCCCGTGTCCGAGGGACAGGATGCCTGTTTCCTCCAGAGACTTGATTCCACGTGGCTTCGTCCTCAGTTGCCACAGAGGAAACTTTCAAACACAGGGACTCAAAGTGCAATCCAGGCAGATAAGAACAGCTGTGAATGATGCCCTCCTTCACCACCGCTCCTCAATCCTCCCTCCAAGGGCATGGGGAGCTAACCCTACCAGCAGCTATTTCAGCATGAGCCCATCCTCTCCATAAATCCCCATTATTCTCCCTTCTGGATGTCCTAACCCTTTACATGCACCTGCATGTATTTTCACAGAGAAATAGTGTATCTGCAGGGTCTATTTGACATTTCCCTTTTAATTCTTGCAAACAATAGCTATCCGACAGGTTTGGGGTTTGGCCTAGGTATTTAGGACGAATCCATATTTTATCTCTGCATTTGTGTTTTAGAGAAACAAACCATGAGTCTGTCACCGGAAGGAGTCCTCCAGAGCAAGCCCACATATCAGTGTGGCATTCAGCAGTGGGTTCAGTCCTCATTTGCCCTTTGGGGTATAAATTCATTGGTGGGTGTTGGATGTGCTTCTGTGGAAACTGACAGGCGGTTCAACTCTACATTCATGCCATAAAGTCCATCATTGCCTTTTAGAAAGCAGATATTTCTTGTATCTTCTGCCTCCTCAAAATGAAACCCTCCCCCTGCTGCCTTCCTTTACCTCTGGATGAACAAGTGGATTTCAGAGGTTGTTTTTGAAAGCTGCCATTGCTTTTTTTTGTCTGCACATCCCATCTTGAGGCATATGTGACTCTGGGCTAGCTCATATGCAAATTTTGATACAAAACATGCTCCTCTTTCACCGAGTTTTTCCATTTTATTGTTGGTCAGCTCAGTTGATTCGGGTATTTATAAATACCCGTCTTTTCAGCCTTTCGGTTTCCTCCATTGCTGCTGCCGACAGCGCTGTTCTGGGCCAGGTGAGGATCTTCTCCACCAGCAATCAGCGATGGTTTATGGCACTCGTAATGATGAAATTCCATCTGTCTCACAGCAGATCCCTCAGGAGGTTGCTAATCAAACAACATTCAATTAGCCCCTCCAGCTCTGCCACATATTCAGCTACATCATCTCCTCATCCTATGAAACTCAAAGGAGACGACCAAATTGCTTGGCTGCGGCGCACAATGCTCTGTTACATCTTCTGCGCTTTTCCAAGCATTTATCTCCTCTTTTCTGAGGTTGTAACAAACTCCTCAAAGGTGAGTAGGTTTAATTGCTGCAGAAATCAATTTTGCTTGGTGCCTGTTGGTTCTTATCTATAATCTGTTCTGAAAGAAAATAGCAGCCCTACTATCCACTGTATTGCTTGCAGTCCTCGTTTTCTTCCTTAAGGACTTCCACTTGTCCAAGAAGTTTTCAGTTCCAGTTTGTTGTTTTTTTATTTTTACAAAGGACTTCTCAGGCTACAGCAAACTCTTTACTCAAACTGGGAACCTGTTGTTTTGCTTAACCTGTTGCTTTGTTTTGTTTAACTGCTTTGTGAACTTCTGCTCAAAAAACTAGGGGAAATGGGGCTGGATACCAAAAACACCAAGCAGCTCTGCTTAAATCCTTTTATCTTTGTTAACATAACCTTCACCGTTGTCTCCAGAGATCTACCACAGTGATTTTAGTAAGGAGACTCGGAAATGTGTGGAGGTAGAATTGAGTCCTTTAGCAGCGCTGGGGCAGAGGGACATCGATTTTGGGGAGCTACAGCCACACTCTGCCTGAATAATGGACAGACAACGTGTGTTATTTGGGATATCAATTGAATGTCTTCTGGGGCCGTTTGGTTTGAATTAGCAAAAAATACATTCGTCTGAATCGTGGTAATTGATGAGGGCTGAAAAGCCACGATAAGATCTGGAGTTAGAGGATATAACCTGGGCTCTTCCCCACGGCTGTGCTGGGTTTTAACAGGGCTTTTTCAAGTCTGTTAAGTGAACACGATGGAGCCGACACAATGGAGAGATATGTCCTTCCCACCCATCCAGAAAAACCCTACAAAAAATTGGCTAACAACAGACTTTGCATGCAAACTTTTGAATAGAGTTTTTCCAAGCCTGGAGAAAAAGGTCAGAACATCCCCAGGCACTTGGGGCCGTCTTTTATTTTACGCAAACCTGTTCACCCATCACTGGTCTCAGGGAACGACCTTCCGTAACCTACATGCTGGGTTTGGTTTGGAAGCAATGTCCCTTGAAAGGAGCTTCACAAGCATCTTTCCTGTCTTGCATGAAGTAGCTGCAATGGCGTGGCTCCGGCTGGCAGCAGGAGGTGGGCAAATTGGATTGCATGTCACAAAAAACACTTGATCTTCAGCAGGGGCTTATCTTGTGTTGCACATCATTATCAATAAGAGGAAATATCAGGAAATATTCAGGACTGTGTGCCTTGTCTAGACAGCAGACTGCTCTTAAAGGTTTGGAGGGTAAAGCGTGGTGTTGGAATTCCTTTTTGGTACAGCCTCTGTTTTTAATGGCAGACAAGGATGGACAGATCTAACGAAGTGTGGAAGTGGGATCAGGCAGAGCAGGGTCCATCCCACTCTCCTGCTGAGGGCTTCTGTGCTCTTGATCAGTGACATATTTTCTCTGTGGCCCAGGCTGCCACGGAAAACACGGACATGATATTTCCCTCCTCCGATGCCTTCCTTTCATGTTCAGCTTAAAGCACATGAGGCAATGGTCTACTTCTTACCTTGTTTTTGCTGCGCTGCCATCACTGCAGAGCCTTGTCTCACTTCAGCTGTCTAGACATGACCATAATGCAAATATTAAGCGGCACTGACAGCTGAAACCCTGCTTCCCTCTTATTTCCTTAGATGTCAGCAAATAATGTCATGGCATCAGGGATGATGCACCACGGCCCGACATAACACAAGTGACACAACATGCTGAAACCAAGACAGGACAAAAATTCCAGGCGTACACATATCCACTCCTGAACCTCTTTGCAGCTGGCAGGGAGAGACAGGAGTAGACCCTGCGAAGCACATCGCACTTTGCAGGAATTCCACAGCTTCCAACAGGTGAACTGGCTGAACCTGCAGCTTGGCCGGGTTTTGCCCTCGTCGTTAAACTGCTCTGAGGAAGAGAACAGCACCAGACATCAGGTTGTTAGACAGAAGGAGAGATGAAGCTTTATTTCTAGGTCATCGATTTCCAGCTGAGTCTTGTGTAGCTCACTAGTAGGTAAGAGCCATTGTCACTTGACTTCCATTGTGAATTGAACAGTAGTAGACTTTGCCGCCACCAGAGAAGCTTGATGGCTGAGGGAGAATGGCAGGGCAGGACTTACAGACCCTGGTGCATCCATACTGAGGTGGTGATGGCTAATCTGCTCTCGGTGCTACCAAGAGCTACACAAAAATGGACTTAGAGCTCAGTAATTCCTCTTTCAAATCTGTCTTGCCCTTTGCCCAGGTCCTCTCTGATGAGTGTGCACCCGCAGGGGTGAGGAGCCAGGTTCTCAGCATCCCCACCTCCTCCCAGGCAGCCTCTGCTGCTGCCAGCAAAAGCATCCCCCCTGCTGCTGAGGCTATTTTTCTTCTGCAGATCAATAGAGAACTTCAGCTCTCCCTCATCCCAGCTGCACTAAACAAGTGGCACTTCAATACCACAATGACAGCTTCCTAAAATACTCCAAGACAGATAGTCAGGGAAAGCCCCATGGGTTAGACTGGAGTGGGCCAGAGGAATGACACCCATGCAAAACGCTAAACTTTCCTCCAGGCTGACCTGCCCCTGCCCCAGCCCCAGAAATGAAGAGTTTTCCTCTGCCAGAGGGTTGCATCCTTTGCCATGTGCAAGGTGCGGGCAAGCAGTCAAGGCAGAGTTTTGTTTCTTGTCCCCTTAATCGGCACCTCAACAGCTGAAGGTAAGTCCTTGTGCATGCAGCAGGCAGGAAAGAAGTCTTTCAGACAGCCTTGCATCTGGAAACCCTCTGCCAAGCACAGACTTTCTGTCACAGAGAGCTCCTCCTTGAAAAGGAATGTGCCCATGACCATTTTGGAGCAATCTGACCTTTTTCATGGAGATATATGCCTCCCTGTCAATGGCTCATAAATGGATGAACAGCTCAGCTCTTTTTAATAGAGTTAGGCACAGGGTAATAATAGACTTGTGCAGCTCTCTCTCTTTGCTTAATTCATCTTTCTACAAATCATTAACATTGTTGGAATAACTGCTATCATTAGCTTGGATTCCTCCTCGCAGCAGCCAACGGCAGCATTGCGGTGAACGGCTCGTGGAAAATGGGGTTTCCCGCTCCTGTTTGCACAACAGAGACTCAGGGCAGGGCCTTTCATTCTCCTGTCAAAGGAGGAAAGGTGCTGAATAAACCAGACTGAACTCCGTTCCTGCTCCACCAAAGAGCAGATCACAGGGATAAGAGGAGACAGAGTGTGGGCTCCAGCTGAGGCTCTCAGCGCAGAGGTTGTAGCCCAAACCCAGCACAGGTAAAAGCCATGCACACCTCTCCTACACCTTCTAACCCATGAAATGATCCTGCAGTCTCCACACGCAAGCAGATGATGCCTTCCTGCTGCCACAGTTCCTGTGAGGATGGTGCTCAACAGCCAATAATGGTAAAATTTCTCCGCTTGCTCCTATTTTCATAATTTCTGAGCCAAGACCCAAGTGCCTGCAGGCTTAAGGGTACAGCATAGCCACAACAGTGATGTCCCTGTACAGCATCTAGCAGGTTTGATGCCAGGGTGATATTCCTTTTGAAGTGTTGGCAGCTGCTGGAAGCTGAACAGAGCCTCGCTGCTGTGTGGCCTGGTGAATCCAGCGCCGGTCTGAGCTGAATTCACAGCGGGCATAGCCTGGTGCTGGATCAAAGCAGCCTGTTCCTGGCACTGGTCTGGGCAACCTGCCTGCCTGCATGGTGGAGAGAGCTCTGCTTGTTGCTGCTGCCAGCCACAGGGACATCATGGAGAAGGAAGGAAAAACCTCTGGGTGCATTTCTTGGCATGTGCTTCGGTTCATCAGCAAAACAACCCAAAGCCCAGTCCTGTGGTTCATCAGTCCCCAAATCATTAAATAAGTCCACAGCAGTGGATGGGGCTCAGCCCTCAAGAGCTCTGGGCCTGATCCCATGGTTGGAATCTGCACATGTATCTGATTAGCATTGTGGGATCATCCTTTAATTAAATTTACTGTGTTTGGTTTATGAGCCCAGCGGTCTGGAGTTGATGACAGCAGTACACAGGATGGGGTCCGTGGCTGTTTATGCGTGTTGGGGCGCGATGCACGCTCCCTTTTCATGTGCACAGCCCTAAATGATATCCCTGGGATTGCACATGTGCAACCGAGAACAGCAATTGGCCTGGGCTCGGCAGCGTTGTGTGACTCTTCCAGTAATCTGAAACGGTCATTTCCTAGCAGTCTGTTTGTTTCTGTGTCAAGGGAAATAATCTAATTTGAGTGCTGTAAAATTTACAATTATTGTGCAACAATTTTAACGAGGCAGAGTAGAGGGGGGGGATATCAGGAGAACATTGGGATAAATTGATGCAGTGTGAAGGTGAAAGCAAGGCAAAGCTTCTCCCCAGAAACCCAAATCTACCAGTTCCTTAACAGTGCTGCCATCTGCAATTAATGAAGGCTCACGAGTGAGCCCAGTCCTCCCATATACCACGAGCAGAGTTATGCAGAGATGAGAGACCTGTAAAGCACATGGTTTAAAGGCATCCACATCCTCACAAAGCAAGCCGAGCTGGAGTTCACTGCTCTGACACAACTTTTTCCAGTGAAGTGCCTGGGCCAGATGACGTGTGCTATCAAACCTGCTCAGACCACTGGGAGTTGGAGCACCCTGGGCCAGGTTTGTGCACATTGTGTTCTCTGTGGCAAGTCCTGTCTCTCCTGCATTCAGCCCGTCCCACTGTTATGAATTTTCAGTCCAGTGGTTCCAGTTTGGCGATGGTGCAGAATTGAGGCCGCGTTCAGGTCTGTACTGGGATTGTCTCAGAAAGCAGAACCCACCCAGCCATTAGCACCAACTGGTGCGAGGCATAGTCCTTGGACAGGGGATTGTAGGGGCTTCTCTGGTAGCAGTGTAAATGAATACCCTCCAGATATTGCTCATAGGGAAGCATCCAAGGATCTAGACAAGATTTTGACTCTGTGTTCATAAAGTTCTACGCTGCTCATTGCTTCACGTGCAAAAAGCCAGGCGGTCCTGTTGTATTTAGTTGAAGGAGAGAAACTGCTGTGGAGGTGGCAGCACAGCCCAAAAGGCCTGCTGTGCTCCTTTGGGGTGGAAAGCCAACCTGCAGATCGCTCTGGTATGGGGTAGCAAAACAGACCCACCTCAGTGAATAGTCCTTGTGACAGGCAGATGGGATGAGAAGAGAATGGACTGCTGTGTCCTTGGCCAGATGGGAAAACCTCACTGTCAGGGGACTTGACAGGTTCTTCTTGCTGCTGTTGTGTCCAGTGAAAGCACTGCAGAGGAGGTGACTTGCACCAGTGCCTCCCAGAGGTTTGAGGGAGCCCGTACTGTGGCACTTGGTCCTGTTTTCCCCTGAGAAGGAGTTTTGCTGGCTGTGTTTCTAAGAGAAGAGCTGTGCACTCCTTGTCATCATTGAGCCACAGTCACACATTTACCACATGGGCAAAGACCATGAGCACCAGCTAAGAGACACCAGGGTAAGTTCTCTGGGGCTCCATTGCTGTTGGCAGGATGATGAAGGAGAGGATGGGGTTGCCTGCATAGAGTGTTGAATGAGCCCTAGAGGGATTCCCCCATGACACTGTGCTCATAACGCTGGGAAGAGTCTTCCCTCTGTCCTGGCATTGCCCATAACTTACAAGCAACTTGACCAAGTGCATCTTTCTCTAACCATGCAAGTCAGTCCCTCTCCACTGCCCAGGCTGTGTTCATGGTGGCCATTACCCAGTTCCTCCTGTCCCCTTCTGGTGTCAGACAAAAGGGGAACCACATCTTGACCACCACTGGGGTTTTGTGTCTTGTTTAAAGCATTCCCCAAGAGGACACTTCGTGTTTCTGTCTGAGCCACTTTATTTCCATCACAAAAGCAGCACTCTGGCTAATGCACAGCGAGAGCCCTAGAGGGAAGTTCTTCAGGAGGAGGTGCCATCCAATATGCAAAGTTAATGAGCTTGTCTCAGGCAGCAGTGCGTTGGGTTACCACTACCAGCAGTGGCTGGAGCCAAGCAAACAGTCCTCTTCTCCAGCACCTTCAAGCCTGTCTCTGCCCCAGGGCCAGGAGCACTGAGAGCAGGCAGGACCAAAGGGAAAATTGCGTCTCATAAGCTGGAGGCAAGCTAGATCATTGAAATAAGTGTCCCTAATGCTCACGGGCAGAAGTAGGAGAAAAACCCCAAGACATGTTACACCTCTCTCTGCAAGTTCAAGCCACTCACATTGGTGCTCGTGTGGTCTCTTCCAAAGCATCTGGAATGAAGAAAACAAGCCACAAAGAACAGGAAAATGGGGGTATAAAAGATAAAAATCAACTTTGAGAGGAGGAGGAGGTGGAGAACCAGAAACAGCTCCTCCATTCCTCTTTTGGGCAGTCTAGGTTAAGGTAAAACTATTCCCTTTAAGAGTAGCAGGTAAGCAAATACTGCACAATTTTTTAATAGATATCACATAGCTCACAGGGTAAGTTCAAAATTCTGCTGGAGAATGGCACTTGGCACCCTCTGTAATCCAGCAGTGCTGCACCAAGGAAACAATGGCATTTTGACCAAAGCTGAGAGTTGGGAAGGATGCAGAAAAGGGAAAAGCCATTTAAACAGACCTCGGACTATCCAGATGTGCCATAAACTTAATTAAGGCACAGATTTGAGAATTGAGTGCAGCAGAATGGAAAGACAAACCTGTCAGGGCACTTGGCAATGTCTAACCAAGGAAACTGAGGTGTGAACGTGGTAGGAGAAAAGTCATCTTCTGGCTGCCACAGGGCTCTTCAGCTGTCCCCTCCAACACCTAGTGGTGGCTACTGGCTGCTGCCCTAGGCTGGTAGAGCCTCTTTTCACCAGAATTTCCCCATGGGGGTCAGTGCATTCTAAACCCCAATAATAAAACAGAAGACAGTGCCATTGGGGGAGGGCATAAGGGGCCGTGAACCAGAGGCCAAGTGTCACTTCTAAGAAGAAGCCTGGAAAGCAGATCTGGTCTATGGGTCCATGTTTTCATAACATTGTAGTGTTAAAACACTGAGACAAATCATCTGTCAGCCCAAAGAAGTGCATGATGTTGAGATGAAATAGATATGGGAACAGGAGGCTCTTGACATTTGCAATATGCATTTCCACAAAGAAAACAAACACTAAAAGAAAGGAAAATACGAAATACAAAGCAATCATCTCACCAGCTCCAAGTACTGGGGGAAAATGAAAGGGAAAATTTCCACCCAAGCTACTTAGAGTGTGATGAAAATGCAAAATTCACACAAGGCTCTTTTTCCTCACTTCAAAATCCACAGGGTCTCTTGACCCAGATCAGCATTCCTCTGCTTTAAGCACTCAACCCAATCACTCACCTGGTGGTTACAGCACAGGAATGAGCTGTGAGAGCTTCTGTTGCAGCACTATGAGTAGATACACCGTGTACCTTCATCTTTCCTCATTTGCTTCCCTTCACAAGTAAATATAGCCCAGGAAAGAGTCACTGCTCAAAAGGTGCGAGGGGATGGATCTTGACCTTTTAATGTTGTTAATTTATAACGAGACTAAATCAAGGACCCCATCAGCACCATGCAAATTTCAACACATTATTCTTTTTAGGCCTTCAGTCTCCTTCCCCACAGAAATGGTAAGTCATGGAAACATGTAAGAGATGGACTTGAGGCAAGGAACAAGGACAGGACAAATCATGCTAATTTAATTTACTTGCTTAATTACATTTCATATCTCATTTATTTGAGATATACAGATGAGCAAAATTCCTACGGACACAGATGTTGAAAAGCCAAAAATAAAGCCATGAGCAGTTTCATCTTTGAGTTGTGCAGAAAATGAAAGTGAGAAAAGGAGAGAGAGAATGTGTTAGCTAGCAGATGCTGCAAGGGGACAGGGAAAATACAGTTTGTTCTTCCTGGAATGTCTCTGACCTCATCTTTCCCTTTTACACACTATTCCATAATTATTTTTGTCTTCTTGGCTCTATCGCTACATTTTCCCATTCTTGTTTTTGTTTTGCTCCAGAATCCAACCTTCTTTGAGAGGATGTTCCCTAGGCCACATTCTTCTGGTATTCATTGAAATACTTGTAGTGGATGACCAAAGGGGATTATAAATGACTTTGAGTTACTCAATCTACAATTCAAATCCATCAAAAGTAGAGTTTCTCTGACTTATATGTGTGATCCTAAGAAAAAGTTCCAACAAGCAGGATTTCCTAATTTTAATTCCTGAAATGAATGGTACAAAAACCCCCAGGGATCTGCCAGTTCTGTGCCACCCAGAGCTTCAAATCCTAATTTTATTGCTGTGTTGTATTTCGAGAGCAGCTGGGAACAGTTGAGAATCTGGGCCTCTATCTTCACACATCCAAATCTGTCTTTAAATCTCACTTCTTCAAACAATCTCTCCTTACTTTTTTCAGCGCTGACAAGTTCCAGGTGCCCCCATACTCTTCTCCAATGTCTGCTTATCATCTTAAGTGTTGTTCTTCCTTTGGAAATGGACTAATCCTCATTTGCAGCCACACAGAGCAATAAACATGACCATAAAATTATGTTTTCCAATCTATCAGCCAGTGGCCAGATGTGAAGCTTCACAGATGTAGATTGGCACATTATTTCAGCTCCATGAAGTGCTGCATTCTTGCAGAACCACAAAATTGTCACCTGGAGGAGTCTCCAGTGCTCGTGACTGTTAAGAAAAGCCTGGATAAAGCAATGGCAGGTTCACCCAGGGTCATAAACCTGCACAAGCAGATAACAGCATGCCTAAAACCCCATAAAGCCTTCTGTCCCTCCTCTGCCGCCAATGATGCAAAGCCTCCCATGTTTGACAAGAGAGGTACAGCCTTCCTGCCTTCCACTACCTCCTCCTGACTTTCACAGATCACATCTCCATGGTTTCTTCATCCCCACATATGAATCCAATGATCACCATCCACACCTGATCTACTAAAAAAAACCCCAAACTAGACCTTTAGATCATTCAGTCTAGTCTGGGGCACTTCTTAGTCTAATTACGAGTGTAAGAGAGTTCAGGTGCATGCACATGAGCTGTGAGATGCCAGTGGCTCTAGCACCAGAGCACAGGCCCTGGCCTATCATATTTATAAGCACAGATGTAAGCATTATGTCTTTAGTCACCGTGGTTTTCGCTTCTCTGCATCTCAACCAATCCCATCCAAAATTCTTCATCCACGCAGGGTATCAGCTCCCAGCAATGCCTTGCACTGAGACAAGTCACACTTGATGTTGCTTCAAAATACAGGAAGCAAAAGTAGCGCATTGTTACCAAGTTACTGAAGAACAGAAGTCAACAAGTGAAAGAATTAACTCACAGGAATCATCTCAGATCAGTGTGTGATCACAGTTCTCAAGAAAGTGAGCAACAAATTGTAAATCATCATCTTTGGCCTGGGATAACACTGTTTGCTCCAGTCACCACTCAACAGCCATCTGAGAGATCCCTGTCCAAAGCCTGGTGGGAGAGATTCAGCTGACCCAGTGCTTGCACTGGCACTGTGAATGTCTCCACTGGAGCTGAACAGCCTGACTCTGTATCCGTGCAGAGAAGCAGACACTTGTGGTGTGGGGTTCAGCTCATCCTGAACCACGCAGCTCTAGGGTCAGATAATCACACCCATTTTCTCTGCACTGGCTGGAAAAGAAGCCATTTGTGGCACCTTCAGTGCCCACCTCTGTCTCTGCTCTGACCATCGTGCCAACACCCAGGCCAGGCAAATTCCCCGAAATATGGGATTGGTGCCTTCAAGCAGGCTTTGTAACAAACACTCTAGTATTTATCTTCAGGTAGGACCGTGTTGGGAAATTATTTGGCATTTCCCCAGCAGGCTCTTGAGCACACAGAATTCACAGATGTATCAAATTTACCTTTTTCCTGTCCAGGTCTAGCACCATTAAACACACTGAGAAGACTTTCAGTACCATCCAAAAGGAAACTATATCCTTAAAAATGGTCCTCACACAGTTTAATCTGAATCAGACACATGCTGGACTATATAAATATCATCGTTATGCCTCATTTCTATAAAAACAATAAGTCTTGAGAGCTTTGTTGTTTGCCTAGGAGGCAAAGCTGGTGCCAGGCAGCACCAGGCAGGCTGCCAGGCAGGAGGTGGACATGGTTACAGAAACAGTCTTTTCTAGATCTGGCCCCTGAGACTGGTGAAAAAGGCTTCTGTGAGTGAAGGAGGTTTTCACACAGGTTGCACATGAAAGGCAGGCAGATGCAAAGGGAGGCTGAATGCCGCACTGATCTTGCAGCCTGGATGAGTTACAGGGGCAAACCCAGTGACTCTTTGGTTAAAATGAGGGGAATCACATTAATTTTCAACTCTAATTATGCCTCCCTGTCCTCACTTATGGAAGAGTTTTGATTTTTCAGTAGAAATTTAGGTATTCCACGAATTCTTCAGAAATTTGTCATTTTTCATCTAGAAGTGCTGCAGTGTTCCCTGAAGCTGTTGTTGATTTATTCCATGCTCCTGTGGCTATCATCATTACCTCCAGACCAGCTGGATTACATCCTGTGTGACAAATGTGAGCTATCTTTTGGGAACCCTTGTTTGCAGCATAAAAGGACAACACAGCAGGAACTCGGGCCTTAGAGGGCAGTGGATGAAGTAATTTCCACAGGTCTTTCCAGTTTTTACTCTTCTGCCAGTGTCTTCTTTGTGTTTGGCTATTTGAAAGCAAGAGGCGCTTGTCATGTTAAGTAACAAAAGTTTTGGGAGACCTCTAAAATGGTCTTTCTTCCCACCTCACCCCTAGCACCCATCTGGAAACCCTGACCTGCTGTACCTCTGAACAACTGCATCCTTGCATGCAGCACATGGTGAAAGGGTGGTTGGAGCTGTTGCTGCTCCCTGGGTAAAGCTCATAGCCAGGCACAAGACTCCTCAACCCCATTTTACAGATATTTAGAAGCAGGTATTTTAGTTTACAGAAATTTACACTACAAATGATCAGGTCATACTTGCCAGTAAGCACTTAGGAACTATAATCCCGTGCTCTGGCAGAACGGTAAAGCCAACCAAGCTACATTTACAGCATTTCCTTCCTATCATACATATTTCAGCCATAGTAAAAATAAAAAAAAAAAAAAGGTCATCAAAACACAGCCAAGTTGTAAAATCTGACCATCTGCAGGGTGGTTGGTGGAAGACCATTTTTACTTTGCCTTGAGAGGCATTTTTCCAAAGCTGTCTAACAGCTACCACCAAAGACCACGAGATTATTTACTAGTCCAACATCTGTCAAGACATAATTAGGTTGTTAAAGGGAGATTGTTAGTTACTGGCATTAGGTGTCCATTAACATTAATTGAACTCCTCAGAAATTATTTAGGAGCAAAGTCTGGCCCCATTGAAGTTAATGGGAACCTTTCAATTAACTCTTGACTGACTTGATGGATTTGACTCATGGCAGATAGAAAAGTGATGGGTTTCTTTTCAAGCCATAGATCCATGAATGGCAACATCTGCTGCAGGGACATCGTCTCAGAGAGGCTACACACTGAGAGAGTATTTGAAACAACCCATCCACTCAGTAAAATCTCATCCACCCTTGAAAAAGTGCTCACCTGTCATGTTTCTTCTCTGCTTGAACTGGAAATACACACTGGGGCATGGAGGTGCTTGCTTCTAAGTCAGCCTACACATCCCCCACACTCATATGAGCACAGGAATCCACACTGTGTTTTAAAGATTTAGTTTTTAAATCCATCAACCTGAACCCAGGGCAATCCTTGGGGAATGTGCATCAGAGCATTTGAAGGATGGTTCAAGGTGTAAGTCAGAGCAATCTCCAAGGTGCCTTAGCCCACCCTGGCCTTCATCAGGATGTTCTCCAATTCGAGCTGATGTGGTTCTGGTCTAAAAAAAGTTTCTGGTCTGCTAACAAAAGTTTCTGTGGTGATTTTGGGATACCAGGGAGCGGCTCCTCTGCAACAGTGGGGTACATGGAAAGGTGGCTCTCACACGGCTGGATTTCAGCCCATCGCCCACAGTCCTGAAGCTTAGAACAAGCACACCTTCACAGCCACAGGTGTCTGAAAGAGAGCAATGAAAGCATGGGTGGGTAATTAGCATTGCTGATATTTATACCGTTAAGGATCCAGGGAGAAGTGAAACAAGGGTGTGCCATATATTCGCTGATTGGAGATGATTATGTTTCTGCTGATGCTGAGATTTCTGTGTAATAACTTGCCCTCACCATGTAGTCCACAGGGACAGGTTTGATTTGATCTTCTGGTTGAGAAGAGAGGGTCTAACCTCGATGTCACCTGCAGCACGGAACAATAGACTTTCCAAATGGAAAACGTTAGTTTTGCACTAATACATGAATACAGATTTCTGGACCTCACTTCTAGGTTAGGAGTTAAACTTTTAGTTATCAGATCCCTTGTGTGATATAAACTATCATTATGAGATACATTTTCTTTCCATTATGCTGTAATAAAACCCTCCTGCTTATAATATAAATATATACATTTCCTCCGAGGCATCCTATTTGCTAAAGAACATCATGGAAATCTAATCTCCTTTTAATCAATAAAACACCAAATGATGTTTCTATTTAATGCAAACTTTGCTTCTTACCATGTAATGAACCTGTTTCTATTAAGAACACAGCCATTAATGGAATAAGTAGTGCATTACTACTATTCCACTGCTACAGTCAGGTTTCTCTTAGTATTTCCATTATAAACTCAACTATTTAAGAGGCTGCAATTTTCTGAGCTGGTTTGCCTATAAAATCCTTTTATACTGCTTGAGGGCTTGGGGGCTTGGCTGATTATTGTCACGTGCAGGGTCTCTCTCTCTTGCCCAGCCACAGACTCACTGTATGACCCTGGCCAAGTCATTTAACCTTTTAGAACTTTAGTCAGGCCAAATGGAAAAGGGTCTAAAAAAGAGAGATGCCTCAGAGGCAAGAGAGATCCAAGTTTAACTACATTTGAAAGAATGACCCTAGGGAATGATAATGGACTGGAGAGACTTTTGCTTTTGGGACATGAGTGCAATTTATTGTAAGCCAGTAATGAAAAGAAAATGGAAGCTTGGCATTTTGCCAAGAATAAGAACTCTAGGTGACTGCCCAAACCATTTCTGATGGATGCCTATAAGAAGAGATAAACAGCTGCAATTTGGGCCAGAAAATACTTCTGACCCAATCTACGCTTTTGCAAAGGTCCTCTTTACTCCTGCTTTTGTCAAGCTGTTGCTGAAAGAAGTTCAAGACCTTTTTCTTCATAAGATGCTCACCCAGAATATTTTATATCCTTATTGGGTTGTGGTAGATCTCAGTCATGCTGTTTCTATTATCTGATAAATGACAGAGCTTTCAAGAAAAAGGACAAGAAACATGTATTAGGAAACTCCGAAACATGTATTCACTGGAGCAGAAGTTGAAGGGAATTTGAAGATTAACAAACACTTTGATGAGCAGACAGCAAAATAAAACGAGGGGACAGACATTTCACAGCTGAATTTCATGCTCACACCCTCGTGAATGCTGTTACCTCCCATGCAAGCAGATTAGACTGCGAGACTGGATCCTCCACTCGGGCGGGAAGAACGTGCCTCCAGTGCAAAAGGTCCTTGCGTGGATTGCTGGCCTGACATTGCAGTTTAGGGCAGCAGTGGTAGGACAGTTTGAATCTCAAGCTGGTTTAGCAGCTCTAGCACAAAATAAAAGGGAAGATAAAGCTCTACCTGCTATCTAGTGCTAATGTCCAAATTACCTTCCCTTTGCTCTTACTCCAGCCTAAGTGAAGAGGAAGAACTTCTTCACAGTGCAGGTGACTGTGCACCGGAGCAGATTGCCCAGAGTGGTTGTGGAATCTCCCTCGCTGGGGAGCCGTCTGGATGCAATCCTGTGCAACGTGGTCTGGGAAGAGCCTGACTGAGCAGGGATGTTGGACCAGATGACCCACTGTGGTCCCTTCCAACCTCACCCGTTTCGTGATTCTGTGATTCTGTGAAGGACTCGTACTGCAGCTGTGTGTGAATCAGCCTCTGTGTATGAGGAAATCTGGCTGAAGAAGAGCTGGAAAGGCCATCCTCAACTCCTATTTCTTTCTGCCTTGTCTCTTAACACTGAGACTGAATAAAGGTGAATGCTGGCTTGGGAACATCACAAGGGGGATCACAGCTGATTACAGCTTTGATCCCTCCTAGAAAGCTTGGACATCAGCCTGGAGAACACTTGTCCAGCAGTGCTGGACGAGGCAAGGCCCTGAGGGTCAATAAAAGGTCCTCTCTTATTAATCCAGTAACCAGAGAATATTTGCTGGCACTTACTGCCATCTTCAGTTTCCAGTCAAAGCTAAGGCATGGATGGCCTGGCACTGAGGCCTGGGAGTCTGGTGGTGGGACTATGATTCCCTTGTCATGTTCTTCCAAACTCTTGTGTCAGTTGCCTCTACACGTGTACAGATATTATTTTCTCCGTTATACTCAGTTCACATTTCTGAGTTTTACTTCACAGGTGAGAGTGTAAGAATCACCTTTCTAGACAGAGGAGTGAATCCCTGCTCTGATTGCCTGACTCAGGAGTCGCAGACAAGACCTGTTCCTAAATATGCAGGAGACAAAGCAATAGTCACTGTCTCCTCTTGTCAACTGAGAGTACACGAGGCATGAACAACGTTTAAGGTCATTGGAGGTCCCCATAGCAGAGTCAGGAACCAATGTTAGTTCTCCTAATCCCAACAGAGAGCCTTAATCACGAGATGGGTCAGGTGTGGTATGTGATGTACAACAGGTTTTGCTAAAAAAGGATGACTGAGGTGTTTCCTGCACCTGAAGCTCCAGGAGGACGGTCTGAGGGAAGGACCAGTCCATCCATAATGTCCAGTTACCAGCCCTGACTGCGCTGGTGGAGGGGGCAGGGAGGAAAGAGCAAAGGAGGAAATTGGCAGGGAGAGCCATCACATCCAGAGGCTTTATCCTAGCACAGGTAACACTTTCTTTATTTCACATTTATTTTCTTGCCATGTTAAGGAAGGGGAAAATAGACACGCTTATTTCTCCTGCTCATTTTCCTGGACCATCTGGTGCTGAAGCAGAGATGACATATCACTGCGAAGAAGGGGAAGATGTCACAGCTTTCACTAATAGCTGTGGGAGGAAAATAATTATTTTAAAAGTATGTGGGCTGTACAAACTGTACTTGTTAAGTCAAACTACCAGGAAACTTATTTCAGACACAAAACATTTGATATTAAGTAATCAGTAATGTTAGAGATCAGCAATCCCAGCCGTAAACGTCGGGCTCAGTTCTGCTGTGAGCACGGCCCTATCTCAGGCACCACTTCACTCAAGCCAGTGCACAATCTTTTGGGTTTCCTGTTCCGAGTAAGAATGAGAAATTATAGACAAGTCTATGCCACAGATTACTCACAGTATGTATATCAGGGATTGCAATCAGGTAGGGAAACAGGTCAGGAGAAGAGGTGAAGCCAATAACGTGACATGTATCACCTTCTAAGCAATGACAAGAGCATATTGATCTAGTCCCCCTTAGCTCTGGTTCCATCTGTATTGTTTCCCTGAAGCCCTCAGGGTGTCTATGTACACTTCCAGCTCTAGATAATTTCATAATTTATTATAATTAAACTTTGAAGCGCCAGAGATGGGAAGAGAAATGAAGTACTTGTCCTACATAGGGATACTCAGAAACATCAGTCTCACTGGATAGAAACAAGGGAAATTTGCAATTGTCATTCAGCAGCTTTTTTAGGGGGCTTTTGGCAATATCTTGAAAGCTTTCTAATTCAGATGAGAAACTTGCAAGATGTGTGGAATGATAATTGAAAATAGGGCTTTTTGAAAATCGAATTGAACAATTTGATTCATGAGTAGTCTTCTTTTTTTGGAATGAAGTGAACATTTCCTCTTCCTCCCCCCAAACAAATCTGTTTCACTGAAATGTTGGCGTATGAAAAATGTTGATAAACTCTAGTTACAATGAGAGCTAGTCAGAGAATGGAAACAGATTTGGTAAATGAGTGTAAACAAAACAGCTTGAATTTGATTCCTGGTATTTTGTGGAATTGCTTTGCTTGTTCTTTGTAAACAAGTAGAGCCAGGACTTTGGGCATTCAAAAAAAAAAACCCCAAACACAATGCTCAGAATGTTTCCAAATTTGTGCCAGATTGAACTAATAATATTCATCATTCAATAAAGCACAGTGCAGTATCCTATTATTTTCCTGTTTGGAGTATTCTTTTAATCAGATAGAAGCCAGTCACCCAGCAGAAGCAGTGGATGTGCAGAACGAAGAGTTTAAAAAGCAAACACCTGACAACTGTTGTCTGAAAAACGTATTGAGTGCTGGGTAGCAAATACTCATGAAGACATTTGGTCTATGTCTAGACAAAAGCAAGATGCTGTTCAGAATTTCCCTCTTTCCCATAGATAGTTATGGAAATAGAGAAATATACCCCACTCTACGGTACATCATCTCCTTAGTCTACGAAAAAAGATCATCTTGGAGGGTTCTAGACAGTCCTATGAGTCCAGCTACATTGCAAATGTAAGTTTTCAAATGTTGTCAACCCAGAAATATTTATCAATACCAGTTCAAAGGTATGCTTTCTAACAAAGTAAGCACCTAATCCAACAGGACTTTGCTAAAAGTTCTGGAGAGAAGGTCACAGATAAGACCTCCAGAGGTTTTTCCTGGAAACACTGCACTTGGTTCTTTTTCAAAGGGAGATGCCATATCCAATTGGAAATAAAAGACGTCTATTGGAAACTTAATGCAATTTTATTGGAGCTAAATTCAATCTCTCCGTTTTTGATGCAGTAATGGGTCAGCAAGCAGAACTCAAGAGCGCAGCCTCAGACAAGAAATGCTGCTGTGGTCAGAGGTGCCACTGGCAGAAGTGCACTTCATAAACAAGAAACTCCTGAAAAATTTCTTAGAATATTCAAAAGAGTAGCGCTCTTCTCAGTCACTACAGACCCGCAAACACTCACCAACAAGGTTTTTCCCAGCCATCACCACAAGCCCAAGCTTCAAACAGAAAATCCATGCCCTAGATAAAGAAGATCATTTCTCTAATGTTATTTTTTTCTCCTTCCTCAAATAGGTTAGCTCTCTGCAGCAAGCTCTCTGCTTCAGCTGATTAAAACACGCCACGCGTAAGGGAGTGGGAGACACACACACACACGGAGTCAGACCCTCGATTTATATAATCTCCATTGACTTCAGTGGAGTGCCACCAATTTATAGCAAGAAAGGGTCTGCCTACGGACTCCTAAGGGATTGATTGGTAACCTACAACAAGCCATTTCCAGGGAGTAAGGTATTTTTGTGAGAATGATTCTTCTTATATCTTGACTATGAAACAGAGACTAACAGAGGCAGGGGTTACACTGTGATATTTATGATACCCGAAAGGGAACACAGTGTATTTGAAATGCTTCATAGTCCAATTTACATGTTTATTGCGCAAAAGAGCCACTTATTTACGGGCAAAAATCCACCTATACATTTATAAGCAGTTTTTTCAAAAGGGAATGATTTTGAAAGTGCAAAATGAGAAAACATTTTTCAACTGTTTTTCTTTCTTCTTTCTCTCGTCTTGGTCGCTGGGGAGAAATACAGTAAGGTAACACTTCAAATGGTAGAGATCATTCATAGCATCTCCATTCACTTTCCACCCCTGCTTTGGCAGCCTAGCTTGTGTCATAACTATCACAAGTTTATTTATAGTTCAGGGGTGTTGCGAGAGGTCAAGCAAGGAGGAAGATATTCTAATTAAACCACTAGGGAGTCCAGAAAGGAGTTTTGTTGTGCTGAGGGTGTTCTTGGAGTTGTTTGGGTTTTGTGGTTTTGGGTTGTTTGGGTTTTTATTTTTATTTTAATGCTCATTTACAAAATAACATGTCTTGGAAATTATTCCTTCCTTCAATTTCTCCATGTTCTTCCTCTGTGGCTGTTTTGGCAGTGATGCTCTAGAAAAGAGTGAGCGCTGAAGACTCTTCCCAGAGATGACACAACAGATCACGCGAGGTTTCTGTGTCGGTGGCTGTTGGGGAGTTGACAGAGAGGGTCCTCTGTGGACTCAGCCTCAAGAAGATCTGGTACCCCGCTGTCGAGAGTGGTCTGTGCTGTCTAAAAGCTGTTCTAAAAAATTGCAATTACAGAAGCAGTGAGCTGCCCTGAGCTGGGAGAATTTATGGGTAGGCTTTTCCTCACCCCTGTCCTCACGGGTGAGAGAAGCAGTGGTTACCAGCCAAAAATTCCGACTCCCTTCTCTCTTTCCTGCTGCTCTCTGTACACCAGCACCAAGGAAGGAGCCAGGTCCAAATTCCCCGCAGGACTGAACCATTTGCTTCTTCTCTTTCTCCATCAGGCATTTCCTTCCCTCCACAGGCTGTTTGGGTGCTCTGTAGAGGGGCAGAGAAGGCACAGGTCTCCCTGATGTGGTATAGAAGAAAATTTAAGATAGAAGGTTGCAGTGCGCCTCAAAGGACTCTTGGGGTAAGAGTGGGCACATCCTGGGAAAGCCAGGCTCTCCTGCCATCTGTTGTGCAGCAGAGCTCTCTCTGCAAGCTGGAATGGGGGATATCAAGGACTCCCTTGAGCGAATAGAGGATAACAGCTTCCAAAGCTTTGCATGAAAGGTGTACTCAGGGTGCTGCTTCTTCAGCAAGGCAGTAACACGGTGGTGGCAGGTCAAAGACAGTTAATACAGCAGCTTTTAACTGGGACTCACTCGGTGTATGCAGATACAGACGAGGCTCAATTTTCAATCTCCTGCTGCCTGTAACACATGACAGGGTCAACAGGTTGCTGTAGAGATCAAGAGAACAGATCAGCCCTTCCGAAAATTCAATATTAATTATTGAATATTTATGTTTACCAGGGGGAATGAGTGATCAGAGTTTCTCTCCAAGGCTGTATATGAATCTTTGTATTTCAAGAACAATATAAATCAGGCCTTTTTATTTGTCATTTGTGTGAGATGAAAATTAACATCACAAGCATTATTAATAAGGCATGAATGACAGAAAGGAGAGGAAACAGAGCAGCTCGCTCCCTATAAGTTTCTCTTTCTGTATATTAAGTAGATTTATCATGTGCTAATTCCCTTCTCTACTCACTTCTTCTCCTTTCTTTCTGGCAAATTAGAGTTTCAACAGCATTCACATGCCCCTGATTAATATACCTGCCCCTCGGCCATCAAATTATAGCCTTTAACAAATATTAACAAATTCATCCTCGCAGCAACCCTTGCATCAAAGGCACCAGGTACCAGATCCATTCTCTGGGGTGGCACTGGGGAAGGCAGATGGAGGTCTCAGGAGTGGGTTAAGGCACAGAATAACAAGACACGGGCACTCACGTAGAGGCTGAAGGATTGGTACAAAGAATGTGCAGAGGAAGGTTACGCGGACAAGACCTATCGATCAAAGCGGTCCTTCTGGCCTTCAGAATCCACTTAATAAAAGTTAACTCTCCTTGTCTTCAGGCCCTTTGGCCATACATCTCCTCCTGTTTCATAAAGGGAATTATTGTCCTCAGTCTTACAGGTGAGGAAAGTGAGAATCTGAGAAATTAGGGCCCCAGGCTCTGGGATACTCAGGTGTTCGACTTAAACAGAATTTCACTTAAAACTGCAAGTCTGTCAGGTGTGTTGGCTTAAGAGCTTAACCCTCAGATTTACAGCCCTTTTGCTCAGTCTGAGCACAGAGGCCATGTGGAGGGCAGTTTTTGTCCACCTTCGTCCCTCTGGGTGACCAGAGAGTGGACATACAGATGCTGATGCTCGCAGAGAAGTCCACAGAGCTGAGGACAGGCATTATCTGCCTACCCAGATAGAGACCTGAACATTTGGCACAGACACCAAGGGGGGCAGATGAAACTCCTCCAGCAACCACCAAAGCTCCTGTCACAGGGAAGGAAAAGTTCTAAGTGGCTGTTTGGATCACCCCGGGGACAGTGTCTGGGCTGCAGTCACCCCTCTCAGTGCTCAGCAGCAAAAAACCGCCTTTGGACAAAACACATCTTGGCGAAAACATTGCTGCTGGTGAGGCTTGAGTTTCCTTAAAATGGACTGAAGAAATTATGTTCATTCAATAGTCAGTTTTTCCAATGTTTTGTTTAAAAATGCCACTTTTTTCTGTCTTCTCCCCACTCCCTACAAAAAGTCCACACAGTCAGTCTACCACCAAAATAGCTTTTTGACTCTTCTCCCACTGCTTGCACCCTTCAAATTCCCAGACCAGGCGTGTGTCCAATGGGTAGATGTGTCTCCAACTATAAAGACGAAATGTCCACGACTGCTGAGAAATCCTCTCTCGTGCTCTTCACGCTATTTACTGTGCAATATTTATATATTACAATATTACACCTAATCATAATTAACAATGATACTTAGCAGCATCTATATGGCTCTTCACACCTTTAAAGTGCTGTGCAAACACTCATTAATTAATCATTGCTTCAGGGATCCTGTGCAGCAGTCTCTTCCACAGGGCACCACGAGCCAGTCCCCAGGAATGGAGCCATAGCTGCCGGAGCATGCCTGGTGCTGGGGGATGGAAATTTCTCCTGCAGGGAAGGTTCAGCTCCCCACTTCTGGAGTGCAAGGAGGGCTGCCTTGATGTCCCCAGGGGAGACATGAGTGGCAAAAACCTGAAGGAATGAGCAATATAGACAAAAGAGGGACAAATGGTGGTGACTAACTGCTCTTACTCCCCCAGTGCTGGTGCTGGTCCAGAGTGGGGACCTGGAGCCATCTAGCAAAGGTCAGTGCCTTTTCTTGGGGCAGCCCCAATCCTGTGTTCTGGTGAGCCCAAGGTCCCCAAAGCCAGCCCAGAGTGGGGGGTGAGGAGGAGGAGGGAGGCGATGGTGGGACAGGCGGGGCAAGGGGGTGGCGAAGGCCACCAGCACGGGACCTACTGCAAGAGCACATTGCAGCATCTGCCCCTTCCAGGTCTCCTTCACACATCACTCCCCACTGCCCCTGTCTGGGTCCTTGGAGGGGAATTCTCTCCGGTTTGAATGAACAGCAGGTACTTTTTTTTGCATCTTGTGCAGTCCATTCAGTGCTGGTATCTCCGCCCGGATGAAATGCGTCTTTTCTCAGCTTTTCACTGTCTTGCTCTGAAATCTCCGCTCCCATCCCTCCGCAGAGCTCAGTAACAGCTTGCTTCGTCTTCCTACTGTCAGCACTCTGCTTTGACCCTTTAATCAGGGGACTTGGCTTTTATCTGGAAGACATATGCCTTAGGTGTCTTGTATAAGGTGCCACACAAAGCAAATTCAGCCAGGCCTGCCAATAACACATCATCTAACCAGATGGGGATAAACAGACTTGAATTCATTTGCTCCTTTTTCTCTACTCAGTAGCACCAGAGAAAAGGCTGTTACTAGCTTTATGTAATGTCTCTGGGTACAGGGTTTTTGTGCTTTGCATTTGAGGAGAGCTTAGGTCAGCCTCGCAGCTTCTTTCCTTTAGAGACGGTTGGCATTAATAAAACGAGAACCCTTTTGCCACTTGTCCCTGTGATATTGGAGGTACCAAATATGAATGATGTCATGCATGGAGGGCTTTTTTTTTTTCCTTTTAAGCTCAGCGAAATCTCAGTTGTGCTTTTTGTGCAATTTGGATAAAGTAAGGAGGAAGTGTGAGGCGCCCTAGGCAGAGATATATGGTTTGTGTTGAATCGTCAATGGAAAAGTGACCAAGCTCATTTTTTTTTTCTTTGGTGACCTCAGCAAGATTGATATCTAGATCTCATCAGCTGAAGTGAAAGAGTTATTATTACAGAGCCTGGAGCAGAGATGACATACTTGCAATGAATGAAGCTGTTTCTAGCTTAGGGAATTCAAGTGGGCAGGCCAGGGACATGATCTATACAGTAAGAGCAGAGACACCAGCACTCACACCGACAAAATGGGCCTCAGCCAGTCAAAAGAACAAAGAAACACTTCTGAAAACAGTTTTCTTCTAAAAGTCCTAATTGGAATATTCGATAGCAGCCTCATTATCCAGTTTTACCCCCCAAACACTTTTTAAAGAGATTCTATTTCTTTGGGCTCTCTCCATTAAAATAGTCCATTTTTCTCCTGGGGAAATTTCAGAAAAGGCAGAACATCCTTAAAACATATTTTCAAAGCAGCCAGATTTTATCTAGGCAAGAGCAAACAGACATGGAGACAGTTGCCTCTCTGCGAGGGGACATATCCTCCTGTAACAAGGCCAACCTATTCCCTGGATTACACTCCTTGCCATTGTCACAGTTGAATTACAGCTGTGAGTCAGAGACAGTGACACACTATGAAAGTCCTTGGCCACGGGACAGCATCCCTCTGGGAGGGTGGCAAGGCTTGGTATTTATTACTGGATGTAGTTGATCCAGAAGGAGACACCAGCCCCCACATTGCCGTCCTGGAATCCGTACAAACGGCGTTCGTGAGGAGCTCGCATTTTAAATAAAGCAAAGTGCGTGCTCATTTACTGATTGGGATTACAGACACATGGAGATTAGGGCCCCGATCAGACACCCCCTGAAGTCAACAAGAGAGGGAAAAAAATTGCGATCAGCTTAAGTGAGCATATGGCCAGTCACTCTCAGAGTCAAGGTCATCTGGGAAACACGCAGCATCGCTGATATTTCACACCCCAGGTGAATGCATTAACCCTGCTTGGAAACAGTCATCTCTGTGCACAAATCTCAGCCTGAATTTAAGCAGAAGCAAGGCTGTGATCACACTGCCTGACAGCTCCTACGAAAATTGACAGAGTGGAAGAGGTCTCAAAGACCATGAAACTTTCGGAGCTTAATTAAAAGCAGCATCTGGGCAAATTAAGGGAGAGAGACTGAAATCAGTGCCTCTGCAGACAAAGAGGCAGGCAGCACCTTGCTGCTGCACATCTGCCTCTGCCCAGCCGGGGCTCTGCAGGGTCCTGGAGACACGACAGGGACAGCTCCATCCACCTCCTCCGTCACCACTCAGGAAATCACTTGTTCTTAGTTGAGACTGTGCAACTGCACATGTATCTGAAGGTGTGGGATTCCATTTAATGGCTATTTTAATATGTATTTGTTGGGGAAAAACTGTGCATATATTAAAAAAATGGAGGATACTATGTATAAGTAGCATTTCTACCTATTTCAAATATCCTGGGCACTCAGAAGCCAAACTAAAAAAGCCAAGCAGGCCACTCTTCTGCTTTACAGACGTTTTTGGTTTTGTCCACTCAGATCTCAGTTCCATCAGCCTGTCCACAATAGTCTTTTGAGATGTGCCACGGCACGGCTCAACCTTGGGCCTCCTTAATCTGATACAGCAGAGCGGTGAAAATAGGCAAGGCCAGATGTTCAAATACCTCACTTTGGCAGCAAGAGAAGCGAACGGAGTAAGAGGTCAAGGGCCAAGAGAAGAGAAATGGAAGAAAGGCCACAACTCTCAGTAAAAAAAAAGTACCCAAGCTCAGAAACGGCATGGAAGCAAAATAATGAAGTCAAGGACCCCACATACCTCTGCTGCAGCTGGAAAGCGCTTAAGCCCGAAAGTCGGATTTAGATCTGTCACAATAACACTATAGATTTCAGATGGATTGAATTATAACTCACAGGTGTTCCTTGTTCCATGCATTTCTTCCTTCTTGCCCCCACAACAGGCTTTAAACTCCAGCACACAAGACAGATTAAGAAGGTTGCTCCTCGCATTCTCCTTAACGCCGCCAGGTCTCTGTTGTATTTACAAACATATTTTAGCATGAAGGGCCCTATGGAGGAAACTCAGCTGCTGTCGGAGAGGGCTGTTTTGATGGACTGAGTAAACACGATATTTTGGTGACAGGTAATCTTCATACTGAACTGATTAATTCCAGAACACAGGAACAATGGCCTTTTTCATCTGCTGAATAATGCATGGATGGCATTGCCACTGGTAAACAGCAGGGTTCCCGGTTAGCGATAGAAATTCACACACCCATGCTATTTTAATAAGCTATCACTGTTAAAGAAGTCTATTTACGTTATTCATCTTCAACATTTGCACAAACATGTCAACTGGGGAAGTGTGTGGGGGGAGGTAGGAGGGAAAAATGAGGTCATATTCATATACACTTTCTTAGCTCTTTAATTTATATAAGCCTGAAAATTAAGCAAAAAAACCACCTTAGCTCCAAGAGAGTGAAAGCACCATGACCACCACCTGAAGCCTGGGTAATATGAACACAGTGCAAACAGACCGTAGCGGAAGAAAAAAGCCAGGTCAAGGATTACATGGGTTACATGGTCAAGGATTACTCTGGGCATGGGTTGCTCCAGTGCTTTGTGAACCAGAACCATCCTGGGTTTTGGCCATCAGGCTGCTCCGCTGTGCCACTGGTCCCTTTGGAGCCACCCAGGCCATGGCCTTGTCACTGTCTCCCCATGAACTAGCCAAGAGCTCCCAAAGGAGCCAGCCCTAACAGGTATCCCACCCAGTCTGCTGTAACACATTGGGGTCGGGGACAGGGGACACCGGTCCGAAGCTCAGGGCTGTTCCACTTGGGTTATGAATTGCAGGCAACAAAAGGAAGGAATCAGCTCTTAGATACAGGATCAAGGGTCAGACTGACTCTTAAATTTAGGTGTGAGCTAGCCAATGTGTTTATAGCCAATGGAGATCTAGTCAATGCCCATCATCTGTAGAAGTCCATTGTTTTGATTCTATATATTATTGATCAGGAGATCAAATATTTTGCATAAAAGAGGCGTCTGGTACCATTAGAGGTTCTGAGGTGCCCTGGCTGGTTCCCAGCTACTGCTCCATAGGGGTGCAGTTTTCCATAGATTTTGGGTTGTGTTTGCCAGCCCCAGAGAGATCTCTTGGATAAAAGAAGGCATTTTAAATGACATTAGATGCCTATGTTTTGACAAATGCATGACATCCCTGAACTTCCTTGACTGTAACAGGAATTTGGACAGTTGGACATCTACATCTGTGGGCTGAGCCCCACACAAAAATGTCAAAGTCTCCTCGTTTTCAGCAGAACAGGCTATTAGAGGCCAGATTTTCAAGAAAGCAGCTCCTATTTTGGCACCCGTTCAGCTGTGAAACTTGCAAGCGTGATCAAAGCAAGGCTGAGTCCCTCTGAATGAGAAGGGGACTGAGCAGGGGAAGCCCATCTGCTCCCCTTCTCCTCATGCCCCAACTACTCAGTTCAAAGTAGAGTTGAAATCCAGTCTGAGGACAGGCCTGCAGACCTGGAAGGCCCAGATCCAGGAGTACAATGTGTGTGCAGTGGATCTACGTGTGCACGGCATGGGACACACAACCACACGTGGTCCCACGTGACACTGACACCAGCAGATCACCCTCCTGCCAACGGCACTGACAGAAATATGGTAATTGTTCCTTTTCCCCATGTCATTGCATCCCTTACCTACGTCCCTCAGAAATAAAGTTCTTTTAAAGCTGGGAGCAAACTGGTCTGCCCCAAGCAGTTCATCTCATACTTGGATTCTAAATTATTTCATCATTTTGGATCTTGGTGCTGGTCCAGTTTCATCCCCAATGACCTCCCATCTAAGGCTTCATTTGCATGGTAAGTACTGCTATCATAACATTCATTCCTTTAAATCATACTCCCAAATTTTGCTGCTTCTTAGCTGCCTGGAAGGATATGTCTCTCCCCTTTTGGGGCATGCATCTCTGGAAAGCTACGGGAAGAGACTTCCTTCCATCTGGAGAGTGGGGCTGTTCCCAAAAGGGCGTAAGAATGGTCTAAGTGTGTTTTTCAGGGCATGACTATTTTACTACATAACAGCCCAATGATTTATATCATTCCATTAGAAGCTTTGAGCCTTTATTTATTTTATTTCTTTTGGCTTTGCAAATAGAAAAATAGGGGGGGAAATTACCCAAATCTTTGCTATGGGACGCTGGAATGTAATAATGTACATGGGGGTTGAGGAGGGCCCAGCTGTGAGAGGAAGGAGTTGGAGCCCAGGGGCGGCCCCAGCATCACATTGTGAAATGTGTTTTTTCAGTCCCTCTGGGGACCAGTAATTGCGCACGTCAGAAAAGCTTTAAGGTAACCAATGTAGAGGGTAACGGCTGCATAAGGGGACCAACTGGCAGAACACATTGAACTAATTTTCTTCCAACCTCCCCCAATTTTTCTTTAAAATCCTTCCCGTTCTGTTTGTGGAGAAGCATGAGAAACTTCCCTGAGGTTTTCTGAGAAACCAGGGGAGGAGGAGGAGGAGGAGGAGGACAAATGGTGGTCAGTTAGAGAACCTTTTCTTCCTTTGTGGCTCTCTCATCTCCCTCAGCCCAACCATAATTAAACTTTCTCTTGTGCGCACTGTGCTGGTCACTAACGTGAAAATGCAAATAGACATCCTCCCTCTGCAGGGATTATATTCCAAAATGAGAAGACCAGGGAGAATTGTTGGGCTGTGAGCACAGCTATGGTAAGCAATGGGGACTTTTAAAAAGTTATTCACCAATGCTTCCAGCCAGCTTTTTAGTGCCTGCAGACAACAGGGCGTTTGCTCTTCTCAAACAAAATCTTGAAGGAGCTGATTTTGTCGGCGCTGATTTCGGTTGTTTGCTGCGAAACACCGCAGAAGCGTGGCCTGGTTTTCAGCAATTTGTCTTCTAATACTCCAACCTCACTTAACCTGGCTCACTTTTTCTGAATATCTTTTGAGCTCCCACACAGTCTATAATGGGATTTTCCCCATAGCTCCCTGCAGAACGCTACTCTGCAGTGATTCGGAGGAGCGAAGGAAGCGGGAGCTGAAGGAGAGCGGAAAAGGAAGCTATTTTGAGCACAAAGCCTCTAGGCAGATGTAGCTTGTGGAACTATCACATGCAGCCTGAGTTATTGGAGCAAATCAATACTAATTATTTTAAGGCTGAGGCCTTATTCTGGGGCTTCTCGGAGTGCTCATGGTGATCGTTTATCGCTTCTTTTGTAAATTTGCAGTGTGAGCTGTTATCGTGGTGTGCAGAGAAAGGGTGCTCTGAGGCAAGGGAAAGTCCCCCTGTTTAGTCTCACCATACTCTCCAGCACCTTTGTACAACCTCTGTCTGCAGCAGGGTGTGCAAACCCCAGTGAGGGGTGGATTTCATACTACAAGTCCTTTGCAGGTTGGGAGGCTACCAAAACCTCCCCTCCTTCAAGGACAGGACCACGCTCAGGATCTTTGCTTTAGGAGAAAAAGTCCCTTCAAGCAGCCTCAGCCACCAGTGAGGAGAGAAAGGAGTTTGAAATCCACAAACTGAACACTGGTGCCACCTCAAAGCAGGAAGAGTGAATGTTCCTGAATCAGTGCAGCTGAGGGCACCTTCTCCACACTCCTCCATCAAGGAAGATGTTTCATATCCTTCGCAAAGGCAGCATTCCCTTGGCCGTCGACAAACTCATTTACAGGACACACCTCATGCAGTGTTCAAACATTACTCAAGACCAGGATCCTATCCAGGGTACAAACTCTCCCTCCAACCAACACAGCTGTTTATTGGGTCCCCACTGATACTGAAGACGAATTTTCAAGGGAAAATTGCTCTTATCTGGCAACCAGATACCTAAAACTCTCAACCTAGTGGCTGCTTAGCCCAAACCTGAGAGCTATCCTGTGGTGAAGGCTGATGTTTCACATCTCACTGCTGCCCAGCACAGCATCTGTGCGGTTTGTATTACCCATACCCCAAACAGGACCATACACCAGGACTGATCTGCAGCAGCCATCCCACAGTATTTTTTTACTACCTCCAGAAACGCCTGTATTCCTTCTGCTGTCTTTGCTCTTCTTTTCTTGAAGAAAGAGGAGCTAAGAGGCAGAAGTGCTGTGCAGAGCCATTCCTGGGAGGGTCCTGGTCTGTTCAGGATGAAGGAATGCAGCTGCATCTCAGCGCCGTGCTCAAGTAATCATGAGTACAGCAAAGCCGGCTTTGATGCATGGCATGGGGCTGGGAAGGGCAAGGGTAGCCAGAAGGTCGACCATAAAAATCAGTGCAGTGGTATCCACCACCATTTAGTTGCTCCATTTTACGGGAGGGGTTATAATGTTTTTCTTTTTTAAAGGCTCTTCCCTGCATTGATTTTATTTTCTGTGATTCAGTGGCTGAACCAGGAAACATAAAATGAATTATCTGTTTCATTCTATGAGGGTTTTTTTATATTCATATTTTTTTAAAGAAAAAAAAATAGTTACATTTCCAAGCAAAATACCGATTTGAGATGTAAAATTTTGGTTTAGCAAACAGCAAGGTGCAAGACTGCAATATTTCAAAAAATGTTTTCCTTACATATTTGGGGGTGAAAAACCTTAAAAATGTGGTGTCATTTTTCAAGGTTCAGTTAAAACAAGTCAAAAATGACTTGTTTATAGTGAGTGAACTACTGTCTGAGAACTCGCTTCATGTAGCTCCATTCTCCACTAACCCCTTTTTGTCTTTTTAGATTTGAAATTCTTCAGGGAAGAGACTGACTTTCCTTTCGCACAGGGGAGAGCACTTTGAAGATAAAAATTGTTAGAGCAGTGCTAAGTATTGTGTAGCCTCGGAAGAATGTGTTACCAGCTTACAAAGCCCCTTTGAAAAGTAGCATACACTCAAAGGCACTGACATCTGTCTGCAAAAAGAAAAAAAAATTAAAAAAAAAAAAAAGAAAGAGAAGTGTAGGTGGGGTTTACTGTCTGCTATATAACTTTCTCCTAGACCTTGACTGCACGAAGCATACTGCGAGTGAGGAAGAGTTTTTCGCAGTAACAGCTACTCTTGATGAAACTGTTTTTACAGATTCCGTAGCAGCACAGGGATGCCAAAGATTTCTGCACTCAGATCCAAAAAAACCTCTCTGGGTCACAGCAAACCAGCCCAGACTGCACAAAGACCTGAGTCAGCAGATCAAGTTTTGTTAACCAACAGCTGATTTTCAGGTGAGTCCACCTCTTCTGAAAAATTGTATTCTAGGAAGGTTTTTCTCATTGTCTCAGTGAGTATCACTGCAGCAAACTGAGTCATCAGCACAAACAGAACTTCAGAGCTGGGTACAAACTACACAAGACCCATCCGTTCTGCATTGTCTTTATAAGGGAGAATCACTTGTGACTTCTCCCTCCCGGGCTAGGTTTTCTTTCTGAACGGCTGCAGGGAACTCCAGGAATAATGCCTGCTATTTCTTCAGTCATGGGTATCATTCTGCTGTATTCGGGCTGGTGGGAGACAGACACCGATGGAAGAACTGGGACTGTTTACCCATCTTTTGAAGGAGTTGCCCTTCCTGCCTCCCCTCTATCGCTGCTGACCATGTCTGCGCCACAGCCAGTTTCACAGACCCACATACCCAGGTTGCTCCACTTCTAGTCCAGTCAGTGCTGGTTTCCAAAGAAAAAATCCTGCCTATACATTCAAAGCAGGAAAAAATATCCTCTGAGAAGAGCGAGACAAGCAATCAGTGCTGACAGGCTGTGTCCGTGGGCACACGCTCAAGTGTTGCTGCTCATCCAACAGCCTTCATAGCCCAGCACCAAGGCTCCTCTCTGGAGACACCCTGAGTCAGCTGGGGCAGAGAGGCTGAGCATCTGGGGACTCCCCTTGAGTGCTAGACAACTTTTTAAGGTCCTACAAATGCTTTAGTGCCTGTGGGATTGAAGGGTGGATGGCGTTTTAGCGCATGAGGTCAGAGACCTTGTGTCCATGGATCCAGTTGGTGATTTCAGACCTCGTCGTGGTGCCATGGGGTGCGAGAGAGGCTGTCTGGGACACCCAGCTCTGGGAGCAGCCCTTGGAGTTGGTGACGTGCTCCATCATGTAGCAGAATCTCACTTGGCCAAAGCAAGTGGTGAGTCTGAAGGACTAAAGCCCCACAGAGCAAACAGACCCCCTCCTTCCCCTTAACGTGCAAGACTGATTCCGCAAATTCATCTTCCAGAACTGCTTGGGAGCACCGGGCAGTCTGACCTTGCAGATCAACCACAGGGCTGGGAGCCACGGGAGAGCTTGGAAAGGCACTACAGCCAAATGGAAATTTTCTTCCGAGACCCCTCAACTTCCCTATACCTCAAGACCACTGTCCTGCATCTCACACGGGTGCATGAAGTCCAGCTGTTTCTCCTACTCTTGAGACACCTGTGCCTCTGCTAAGGGGCTATTCAGCCTAATTAAACAGGAGGTCCCTTCTACAGATGTTGCAGAACTGCGTCCACTTCTAATTGTTGCAAGAAAGCTCTGCCGTGAAGCCGAGCACAGCCTGTGACTCCTATTGACCCCAGCTGCCTCCCCACCTCCGAAAAGCTCAAACAGAACGGTATAAACTCATCCCCATGCAGGAATGTAGGAAAATTACCCATGAAATAAGGGCAAACACCTCAAGCTATAAGCTCTCAGCTAGAGCATGAACAGTTAATAACTAGTTATTATTTTTTGTTCATTTGTTTGTTTAGTTTCAAGACTTCCATTAAAAGCAAACCTACATCCTGGGGCAAGATAAGAGCTGAACTTGATCCGTGAAAAAGTTCATTAAGGCAACTAGTTTTCTGAGGACATCATCATTTATAAATTTTGGTCTCAGAAAAAAAGATTGAGCATTATCCCCACCGGGCATGTCCTACCCTCTAGAACCTGGTAGTTCTTTTCTAAACCTGGAGCAGTAAATTTGCCTAATCCCAGCTCAGATTTAACTGGTGGTTTGCCACAGACAAGAGAAACCTTTGCAGCCTCTCGGAGTCACTCCCATCTTGCCTTTACTCAGCAGGAGCTTCCAGAGCCATCTCAGGGCCCATTTATTGACATTAGGTTTTCAGAGTATCCCTGCCTGCAGATGACAGCTGAACTGCCAAGAGCTCTTTTAGTCATCTTCTGAACTTCGTGTTTTACCTTCTTCTTCCCAACAATACATAATTTTCATGGGCTGCTTCCCAACTGAAGACCTCAGAGCACTTTACACAAGGTCAGTAGCAACATCTCATTTTAGCAAAGGAAAATTGCAGCACGGAGAAGGGGGAAGCCCCAGACCACACCATCAGAGTCCCAGATAAATGTAGGCAGCTGTGGAACATAATTTTGCCCGTTGGTTTGAGACACCCATGCTGCTGCCCCACTAGGAGACCATATGTCCAAGGTTACTGGAGGATGTCCCCATGCCTCAGAAGACATTTTCGAGAGGTCTTAAATGTTCTTTGGGATATATAGGCACAGATTAGGGTTTTCCCCCCTTTGTTCAGATCCTATTGCTGCACCACACTGACTCCATGTGGTGTTGGCTGAGGGAAGACTATCCAGGAGAAGGAGGGATACCTGTGATATGTTCAGAGGGAAAAGGCTGGTGAGCAGTGATGTTCACATCACACTAATTATCTTTACCCAGAGCACATGCTCATGGCACTTACTGAGCATTTCCAATTACATGTATTCAGATATTCATTTAAACGGAGGGGAAAAACCCACAGTTTTGTAAAATGCACTCTTAGCTCCTGTTGAGAGGCAAGGTGGGAGTTGTGCCACTGAAAATGAAGGGCTACTTCTAGTTTATTTATGAAATCCTAACCTGGGTATCTTCAACCCAAATAACTTTTGAACCAAATAGACACTTCACACCAATATGAAAGAGATGAAACATTCCCAAAGTTAAGAGGTTCCTTAAGTTTCATAAAAATGGGCAGCCAGGTAGATGAGAGAGCTCCAAGCAGAGGGAAGAATGGAGACCACAAGCAGTGATAGATGTGAGAGGAGCCAAATAGAGACATACACACATATGAACACATACAGCTCTCCATGCCCCAGCTGATGGAAAATCCTCACTTTGTCCCTGTGCCAGAGAATCCAAACATCAGACACGAACCCTGGAAATGAGGCTGCTTTGATCCTGCCGCAGGCTGAATCGCTGATCGCCTGTGGAATTTGTCCTCCCAAGGCTGGAACAAAGAAGTCAGATGAATGTGGGGAGGCAGGACAGCAACAGCAACCTCCCGAAATTCTGCCCACATTCTCCAGCACCCCTCGGTGGCTCACCTTGTCATTTGCTTGCCATGTCCTCCCTGCAAACACTGCTTCCTTTAAGCTGTGACTGTGGACTAAAACAGAGAGCACGGTGGGGAGTCCTGAAAGGATGGAGCTTTCCCACAGTGACACCTCCAGACGATCTAACAGCATCCCTTGGAGATGCTAATGAAACATATCCTGTTAAAGGGGTAATCCCAAGGGCTGCAGAGCTCCTAGGGTCCTCAAATCCATTGCTTTGTCCAAGGGGAAAATCAGCTTTTCTCCCAGAAGCTCACAAGGGAGTGTGGTACCCCAACCAGGAGGAGTTCCCCAAGGGTCAAAGCTCCCAGCGTGAACCCCCACGCTTGTCCCTGATGCATCCTGTGCCCCAAAACATGGGGAGGTGGAGATGAACCAACATGGACCCAGCAACAGAAACTCTTCTAAACATGCCACAGATTTGCTTAGATGACAGTGCTAAGGAGACTTAAGCCCTCCTTTTCCCCTTATTTGCACCGCTGCATGCTCCCATGTTGTGGTAACAGTGCCATGGACATGCCCTGTCCCCATTTCATGTTGGAGCCGTGTCCATCCCCGGACTGAGCTGCAGGAATGCAGGGGAGCCAAAGACCTGCGGTGCTTTTTTGTAGCCCCTTCCAATCTCTGTGCTGGGAGCTCAAAATATGGCCATGCTCTCCATGCTTTCTGTGTCTGTAAAGCACCAGGGACTTGCAGAGCGCTGAGCATAGTCACAAAAAGGTATTTTGTGGTAGCCCTGAGAAGCCAACCGTGTACTGGCCTGTTGCACTCTTTGTTGTGGAAATCCCCACTGACAGCTTCTGCTGCAGGGAGCTGTGGCAGGGGTGAACATGATTCCAAGCCCACCTCTCTGCAGGCCACCATTTATCCAGCTGGTGGGTGCCGCTGCCCCAGATTACAATTCTTAATTTAGAGAGTCTCTTCTGACATTTTCACTACTACGGCCTGATGCTCACAAGCTGTGCTCAGAGAGGGTGAAATTCAGCTCCTCCAATCACACCCAGTTTCTCTCTCACACTTTCTTTTCTTCCCTTCCTGATTCATTTAAAATAATCTATGAAAAATGTCACTGGTTTCCAGAAAAAGCATGGGTCTGACCAAGGCAAAAGTCAACCCCTTAATTTAAAACAGTTGAGGGGGGGGACAATTCGTTGAAGCTGCTCGGCTAATGCACAAACAGTTTGTAATTACAGGAGCAGGCTGGGAAAACAGGACCTACCTAGGGAATATTCTTATTAAATAAAGCAGAATTCTGTCACCTTCTTAATCATGAAATATTGATGAAACTGTAAGCAGCCCCTCTGAGGTTTTAGCCTTTGCCCTCTCCTTGTGTGCGTATATGTGTCCACACAAAGACAAAGGGGAAAAAAACACGCTCCAAGCCTACCCCTGGAGCTGCAGAATTCTAACCAAGCTGCTCTGTGCCAGTGGATTTTGCTGAGCTTGCACGGGCATATGGATTGGAGAAATAAAATTCTTCACTCGGCACAACCAGAAACTTCTTTTAGACTGAATGAGTAATGAAGGGGTGATTAAACAGAGCCGAGAAAGAAAGGACATATCAAAGGGAAGACTGTCCCAGGAATCAGCAGAGGAAGGGCCAGTCTTCCTTACTTTGATCCATTCTACATGTGTTGGAAGCAGTAAAGAGCTATTAACCAGGTACCCTGGAGTATCAAACCTTCCCCTGGCCTTATGAAGATTTTCTTGTAGTTCTAGTGCTTGTTCCTGGCTAAACAAGCAACAGGATCTGCCTTCACAAGCCAAAGGCCAACCGGAGCAGCATTTGGGCTGCTGGAGGTCTGAGCACCCGTGTTCTTCCTCGGCGAGTCAGAGAGTCCCAGAGGAAGCAGCGCCCAAGATACCACAGCCTGTGAACTCCAGCTGGATGGACTCAATATTTATCAACAGCCACACCTGGGGACAGTTGGAGCTGGGACAAGACCCCACTGGCCCTTGGTCTTAGATAGCACCTGAGATGCTACAGCCTGAAGGTTCACACCATCTTTGAGGCACCAGAAACTCGTCAGCCACTCAGCAGAGGGGCGAGTCAGCTCCAGGCACGGCACACCACACCTCTCGCACCATTTAGCTCATGCCTTGGCACTGCCAGCTGCAGCCATCAATTTTCTGGGGGGGGGCCTCAGCAACAGGAGCCCAGAAAAGCCCTGAGGGGGAAGAGCCGGGGACTATGAATAATGTGGGTGAAAACAAGAAGTGTAGGGAAGAAAAATCACAGGCAAATTTTCATCCCTTCACACTCCTCTGTGCAGTGGGAAGGGACAGAAACTCTCTTCAAACCAAAATAACTATGCTCCATTCCACTTCTGTGACTCAACTCCAGGGTCCTAACTGAGACAAATAAATAAAGAAAAATGGGAGCATCCCAGAAGGAGAGAAACAGACATTAGGAACCACAGGCAGGAACTGGGAGGCCTGTGCATCACCGGTAATGAATCCCAAAATGCAGACACTTGTCTGAACCTGAGTTTTATTATCACTTCTGCAAGGGTGGATGAACAGGGCTGAGGAAAGAAAAATGGATGGGAAAGAAGGGCTGACCACAAGGAGAGGCCAGGAACAGCAGTTGCAACACGAGGGTATTGGGACTTCCCTGACAAGAAAATATCACAACTGGGAGTAAGTGGAAAAGGGAACTGGGGCCAGGCTGGCTGGAAACCAGGGGCAGGAAGGATCAAAGCACTGGAGGAGAAAGGAGGACAAAGAGGGGGAGGCTGCAATGGCTTAGAGAGGGAGAGATGCATCAAGCAGCAGGGGAGCCTTCTCTCTGCCCACTGCGGTAATGGGGTCTTTGTTCTGCTCCTTTCATGTTCACGCACATCCCGGCCCATGGACAGCCGACAGGAGCTGAATCAATCATCTCTGGTCCCAGCGGAGGGCAGGGCGTGATTGATTTGCTCTCCCTGATGGTTGGCTCGGAAAGGACACGCTCTCATTACAGTTTGTTTCTGGGTACTGTTCTTTACTCCAGGTCTAAATGCTGCAAAACCTCCCACCTCCACCGCGGGATGATTCGGTACCACAGTTTCCTTTCAGCTGCCTGAGAAAGCTGGGGAAAAAAAAAATCTGCATTAAAAAAAACCAACCCAAACCAACAAGACATGTCCCTCAGCTTTAAAACTTGCTGCTGAAACATAAAGCTGAGGCCGCGGCCATGGGTGATTTTAGTGCTCATCTGCTCCAAATTCCAGTCATGCTTGTCACACTCCCACAGCCTCTCTCAATTGTCAGGCACAGCCCTTTGTATTCCTAATCACCCCTGAAAAGGCCTCGCTCCCGTGATCTGGTGGGCACCCTGGGGTGGCTGCATGTGGGGCCAGGGGCAAGGCAGCCCTGCTCCTGCTCTGGCATGCTGCAGGCTGCCAGCTGCTCCGGGAGGATGCTGCAGGGGACAGAGATGGCCCCTAGTGACCAGAGGGAGATGGAGACACCCTACCCGAGGGCAAAAGCTGGGACATGGAGGCAGGTGGCTCTTGGGTGCACATTCAGGAACAGAGAGGGGGTGGTGCCACCCAGCTCAGGTCCATCGGTGTCACCAAGGGCGAAGGCAGTCCTTCTGGCTGAGCTTATATTGTACTTTCTGCAATGGACAGTGCTGCTGGTGAGTCAAATAAACATCTGTGGGAAAGGACAATCAGTTTGAAGAAGTTTTTCCCCTCTTCAGTGCAGCTTAAGCATCCCACCAATTCCAGACGTGGGGGGAGGCAATACTATCAGCTACCGAGGCCATTGCAATGTAAAGCAGACAGTTTATCTGCAGGCTTTAATTATTCACCATTTTAAATTCTCCCCACCTACAGGTTCACACACCCTTCAGCTACTTTTACTTTTTACCAAATCATTCACAACAATGCTGTGTTCTCCTTTAAATGCTGCTCATAGAAACATGGAACGATTTCAGCTGGAAAAGACCCTTAAGATCACGGAGCGATGAATGATGCTGCTCTCCAATCCCTCACCTTGCTCGCTGAAATGCATCCAGTGAGGTGCAACTCAGCTACGTAAAATAGACTGAGTGTTGTGGAGAACCTGGCAATTCAGGGCCAAACAAATGGCTTCCAAAAAAGTCCTGCACAAACTCAAATCTTCTGCAGGGATTGGTTGGAGGAGAGAAGGAGTCTCAGAGAGAGGAGGCTTTCAGGACCAGCTCATCTGAGAAGGGTCTGAGAAAACCAAAGTGTCTGAGTTACAGGAAGAGCAAAATAAGGCAATCATAGTGAGGTTGAAGCATGTTAGAACCACCAGACACTAGACACAGACTCTGGTAGTGATGTCCTTCTGAGCAGGTCCTTGCAACTACCCTGCTCTCTTTCTGGACTGAGGAGTGTTTATTGTACCACGTCTGTGCTGATGCCATCTAGTTCAAGTATCCAGCACGGAGCATTCCCTGGTTTCAGCACCCAACGGGTTAAAAAAGTGCTAGCACAGCCCAGGCTTCCACAGGCAGTTTGCAGCTTAGCTGTTAATTTGGGAATGTCTCAACTTCACCTCCAAGTTTTGAAACTTTGCCATGCCTTTTCATTAGCTGTGTTTTCCTTCTGGAAACTACCACATATCTGTATCTCTAAATCTTTACAACAAAGCCCAAAGGATTTTATACTCTTCAGTGAGTGTTCCTAACTATTCCCAGCTCTCTTTACTAGGAAAAGCTGCTTCTGCTGGCTGCTTATACTGCTCATATAGGCAACACATTTTCCAGATTCTTTCCACCTTCCACTCCTTTTTACTAGAGATGTGCTCCAACATGAGAACAGACTAAGCTGAAGCAGAGGAAATGTTGCAGCCATGTTGGCCCAATAGTTTTATAGCAGAAATTTCTTTGGAAATCAGCACAGAGCTCTGCACAGAGAACAGTAAGTGTTTGTGTAACAGTCTGTGTAACTCCAGCCTCGCTTCTAATAGCAGCGTCCAGTGGATGTCATAATTCCCAAGGAGTAAAATTCCTACATTTACACAAAAAAAAAAAAAAAAAGAAGATGATATAATAGCATAATACTAATGAAGACATTATTCTGATTTCATCTTGTACTCTATGACAAGGTGCAGCAAGGGCCAGCTGCTCCCTGAAGGGTATCCCTAAGACCAAAGGAGACACAGCAAGACACCAGCTACAACACACCTTTGAAGCACCATCCTAAACACAGCTCTGAAGTCATTGCTTCCAGACATAGATTTTCGGTCACCATTAGCAGAACTTTCTTCCCTCTGTCTCTGCTTCGTCCCGGCTCCAGTAGAGCTGCCCAGGTTTGTACCAGTTCAGATCTAGGCTATCCAGTCCTAGATCTTCTGGGATTTATGCTAGTCTGGAAACCACAAATAACACCAGGGAATTGTTCCTGTTGCACCAAGTTCTGCACAAATATGAAGTAAGAGATAATACCTGAAGAAGCTCACTAAAAGCAAAAGGCCCCTCACTACACATTGAGGGGCTGGAGCATGTCCAGAGGAGGGAATGGAGCTGGGAAGGGTCTGGAGCACAAGTCTGGTGAGGAGCATCTGAGGGAGCTGGGGAGGCTCAGCCTGGGGAAAAGAAAGCTCGGGGGGGAACCTTCTCACTCTTAAAATTCCCTGACAGGAGGGTGCAGTCAGGTGGGGGCCAGTCTCTTCTCCCAAATAAGAAGCAATAGGACAATTGGAAATGTCTATGAGTTGCACCAGGTAAGATTTAGATTGGATAGTAGGAAAAATTTCTTCACTGAAAGGATTGTCAGGCATCGGAACAGGTTGCCCAATGAAGCGGTAGAATCACCGTCCCTGGGGGTATTTAAAAGCCACGTAGATGTGCACTTGGGGACATTGTTTGGTGGTGAATATGGTGGTACTGGGTTAACAACTGGACTTGATGATCTTGGAGTCCTTTTCCAACCTTAAGGATTCTAAGATTCCACGATTCTGAATAAAACAGGGGAAGACACCGCAGTGACAGGGAGATGTCTGATGGAACGTGGCAGAGTGTTGCAGGTTGGGTGTCTGAACACCACACACTGATTTTGCTGTTACAGCACTGCTTAGGCTTGTATTTCCACCCTACTGTACTAAACCCTTCTGAGGTTAAGCTCACCCAATTTAAAAACACAAATAACCTCAAAAAGCCCCATTTCAGAAGCCTCTGTTCCTTGGGAAGCCAGTGACAGCACGATGACGCTGCTCTAAATTCTCCTCTGGGCAAACCAATCAGTGCCATGAAATTGTTACCTTCTTTCCTGTCTTTCCTGCCTGCTCCCCATTTGACACTTTTCACAGTGACAGTCACCAGCCTGTGTATAATATAATCAAAAGGCTGATTCTGGCTTCAAGCCATTCAAAAAAAAAAAAAATTTTACAGCACCCCACATTAAAATGCAGCCCCTGTCCTGCACCTTCGTGCTGGGTAACTTTCTGTTCCTTCCCTCCACTCCGTGTTTTTGGGTTTAGGGGGTTTAGGTTTGTTTGTGATTTGGTTTTGGTACTATCACATTATCCCATGTTTGCAATTGTAAAACCACATTATAAAAGCAGCTGATATTGAACTAATTTTATCACAGGGCTAGTAATAAAGTTTAACACCAACTATAATATTGTTGTACACCAGAAATATTGCAACAGAACTGTAATATCCTGTTAAATTCATTTTCCATCCAACACCACAAGATCTATTGAAAGATGTTAGGGGTGAAAGGTTTGTAGATTTTTAATTTTCCTCCTTTTCTTTTTTTTTTTTGCTTTATTTTCTCAAGGCACTCTAAATGTTTAAATTTCATAAAAATATACATCACAAGTTTGGCAGTAATTGTTCTGGTGACACATCTAAAGCCTTCATTGTCTGAAAAGTAATGTATGGCCAGCAACTACCCTGCAAAGCAAAATACATCATCAGAACCAGCTCAGAGAAAGAAAGAGGTATTTTTAATATGGTCCCCATTACTGCAGCATCTTGTCCCCTCCTAATGCTTTATATATTTATTCTTAGGCACCCCAGGGAATTAGATGCAATTATCCTTTTCTTCTTGGGCAGAGAAATGGGTAAAATGTTAAGCAGCTTGCCGCAGGTGACACAAAAAGTTTTATGATACTTCATGGGTCTGAATCAGCATCCCTGGCACAGAGGATGGGCTCCCATGAGAGGAGGACACGGGTGACTAAAGATGCTTCTTCCCGCCACCAGCCCTGTCTGAGAATGCTGGCCACTTTCTACTGCCTCCAAGGAAGGTCTTAGCCACCTACAGGAACACACACAGGATTAATTAAAAGCATTCTTTTAAACCAATTAACTTAAACTGGTAGAAACCCTTGTGTGGATACTCTCAGTGGATTTAAACCTATTTTTTTAAATTCAGTTTAACTTGAGGCTCTGCATTTGCCAGCTGTGTCCCCAGCATCTTTCGCATCTTTTCAACTGCTTCTGTTTTTAAACTAATTTTAATTAAGCGCAGGCACTCCGTGTGGTCAAATCCCAGAGGGGCTCCGGGAAGGCAGGCAAAGACACCAGGAAAAAAGAGCACAAGTTGGTTCAAGGCAATCCCTGGTTCTTCAGCCCAGCTCTTAGCAGGTACCAGCTGTTTTAAGCTCAGTATATTTGGACAGTGAGACCCCAGCCCTGTCCTGATAAACTTATGGTCTCCATAGGAATTAATCTACTCCTTAAAGGCCGCGTTTGCCCAGCGTAAAAGCAAGGTGGAAAATAGGAATGACGGTGAGCAGTTTGCTACAGAAAATCAGCAACAAGCAGGAGACCTGACGTCTCCCAATGGTCAGTGCTGCTGCTCTCAGCCTTCCCCCAGAGCGGGGCTAGAGGTGACCTGGGGACAACGCTCAAGGCTGAGCTTTTAAAGGTGATACAGCATGGAAACCAAAATATCTAAGTATGCCTGGCATGGAGTCAGCCCCAAAAGGCACAGTATTTATGGGAACTGTCCATGTCTCTAAACAAGCTAAAAACCGCAGAGAGATGGAGAACTGTAGATTTCATTGACCATTCTCTGATCTAAACACATGCACTACACATTAAGCAAGACACCTCAGGAAATATTTTTAAACATGTTCTGACCTCATTAAGAAAAAATTGGAGGACAAAATACCACTTACCCATAAACCTTTCCTCTTTCTAAAAGATCGTTTGGTGTTGGTTTTTTATTTTTTTAAATTTGGTAATGTATATGCCAAGGAGACAGTGGGCTGAAGTGCAGAAGGCTCCAGTCCTTCCTGAGCTCTAACCCACTCTTTTCCATTTCCCTCTAACTAGTCAAACACACCCAGGGATCTTCTTTTGTGGATTTTAAGCCCCCCAAATCTACAACTCGGTATAGCTTCCTGTATGGCCGTTCTGGTTAGCACAGAACAGCAGTGACAACACAACCCTTTTCAGGTAGGATCTTCCTACAGGTACCACGCATTTTCTTAAGACTTCATCCTCAAAATGTCTTTAAAAATATCTTCTCCTGCAGTATTGGGCCATTTGTGCTGTGATTGTGATTAACTTGAATAGCCACAAGGAATAGTCTTCGGGACAGCGTTGTGTGCATGTGTGTATAAGCATCAAAGCCACAATCAGTGGCCAATATGTCCTGCTGCCTAAAATAGCTTCACATTTCTGGGAGGAATTGTAGCCTTCACAGGAGCTTCTTTTTAGGTCATTGAGGCTGGAAGGGTAAAAAAAATAAGTCACTTGACATCCACTATGAGAGGCATTGCATTGATCATTTATTGCCCCAGAAACTAGAAAAATTGTCATGGAGTAATAAAAGGGATAAAGAAAGTATTTAAGGGCCCATGAAAAGCTGGAAGGAAGAGGAGAATCAGAAAAAAAAGTCACATACATTACAAGAAAACCAGATACCAAGAAGGTTTTCAGAGACCAGGTGGCAATACATTCATGGCAGAATTTCCCATGGCTATTTTCCAACAGCAGCTCGGGAATATGAGAGAGTCTGTTGGATGGGAAAACATCAGCCACACGCGAGCTTCATTGGAAGTGGAGAGCAGGAAGGCAGCAGGATAGCTGGGCTGGTGAGTGTTTGTAGGAGGCCTCTGGGAAGCAGGTGGACAGGCAGCTGCCTCCAACAAAATGTGACCAGAGTCAGGATGTCAGGGAAAGACTTCCCAGTGAAGGGATTTCCTGCCTTCTTGCATCCTAAAGCACTTTGTAATGTGGTGGCAAATGGACGTGAAAGGGACCTTCCAGAACTGCTACAGGTTTATGTGTGCTCTGCAGAGGTGAAAATAACACCATAAAGGGAACATGGCTAGAAATAAGTCCACTTTAAGCATCATCATACCATTGTGTATTGGCCGTAAAACCCGTTCTTTCCTTTCCTTTTTCTCCGTGTTTATTCTTCTACTAGTCTAATTCTTTACTTAACTTGTCTTAAAGCACCCTTGATTTGCACATACTTAAATGAGTAAGACCTTTTACATTACTCCCTACAGAGGAGCAGCAGTGATTTACTCCTGCGAAAAATTTTGATCATACCCATAAAGGTAAAGTCAATCCAGCTTGAGGACAGCTATGTGTTATCCTATAGTGCAGCCCAAGGGAGGTTTTAAAGAAAGGACTATGAGCATGTGAAGCCAAGGCACAGAATTTAAGGCCAGAAGAGACTGATAAAATCAGTTTATCTACTAAATAGCATAGATTTCTAGAAATGCTCCAAAGTAAGTCTCTTAGGACGACAAAAGACATCTGTGAGGGAGCTGGAAAGTGAACCCAAACACACAAGTCCTACTGCAGCAAGTGACCTGCAAGGCCACAGTTCAATTCTCCTGGGTGGAAGCAAGTCAGGCATTTTCTTTATATCTCATTGAGGGACCATTTGCTTTTCCTGTGTCTCACATGACTGACCTGGGACCATGCCCTCAAGCAGGCAGCAGAACAAATCACAGAGCAAAAATTGCTTGAAAAACTTGTGCAGGTGGGTAATGAAAAGCTCAGCTGAAAACTCTTCTCTGTGAGGGCGACTTCTGCTGAAAGCAGAATCATCACTGCTGATGGCATATCCTGTTTCTTCCTCAATGCGAGAAAACAATGCAGAACCATTATCTGGGTGGTTAAACCCATGCCATCCTCTTCTGAATTATTTATTTGTAAGGTTTCGCACTGTACTGCCACCAGATAAGTAAATGTTGGGTTTTTTTCAAAATAATATTTACCTCTCTATTCTTTAGTTACCAGAAGACAGTTTCTGAGTTGCCTTGAGAGCATATTCTCTTCTTCCTCCTTCATCTGCAGACCCATGTTCTTCCCCTTTGCTTCTTCCAACCCATCTTTTCCATTTGATTTTTTTCCTTTCATCTGACCCTAACTTCGTGTGGATGGTGCCTTGACCTGAGAGGCTCATGAGTCCTGCTTTAAATGGCTTAAATGGCTTTTGAAAGTCAAATCATCTGACCACGCACACGAGCAGAAGAGCCTTAGCAAAAGGGCAAGAGTGAACTGTGACAAATAAGGAAGAAAACCCCTAATCCAGTGTAAGGTCCTGCCATTCCCACTGGCTCCAGACACAACCATGGAGCAGAGGTACCTGGACTCCACTCAGACTCCGAGCTGAGTTTTCTACGCCGAGATCCCACTGGGAGAATGTAGAACTTAATTTATCTTCCGTGTTTACCGAGCTGTCTTTTGGGGACATCCGTAATGATTCTGTTTTTATCTGGTACCAGAGGAGGACAAAGGCGCAGTGACGTGAAGGAAGATACATTATCTGTCAGAGACAGGTAACACATCTTGCTAACATACTCTGTTCCATTTTCCCCCCAATAGCCTGAAGCGGTGTTTTCCTTTTAAAAATATCCTATCAGCTCTGACAGATGGATTAAGGCTTAAAAGCATCCATATTTTGGGAAAGTAGTACCTGCTAGCAGGCCAGATATAGGTTTGTCATTCAAGAGGTTTTATATTTCCTGTTAGGTCTCTTTCCTGAAAAGCAGCAACCATTTGTTTTAAACTTTACCTACTGATAGGTGTTGGAGGGTTTTAATTTTTTTTTTTTTTTGGAGGGGGGAGGGGACAGTGGGACTTGTTTTGATTTCTTCAGTAGACACATCATCTGTCAGCAGCCGGCAAGAGTGGGAGTGCTTTTCCTTGTGCTGCTCCTGAAAGGTGACCACTAAAAAACTGCCATTGCTCTTGCTCAAAGTGAATCACCAGAAAGTTGTTGCAAGACGGTAGACTGAAAAAAAAAAAAAAAAAAAGAGAAAAGAAAAATGATCCTCATCCCAGAAACAGATTTAAAGACTTCTGATAACTTTTCTTCCTCTCACAGTAAAGGCTGAATCAGTCTTGTTGTTCATATTCCCCACCTTACTTCTGACAGGCTGTTTTGCTTATCTGGCATTTCGGCTCAGATGGATCCCACCTGATAGCAGGCAGAGACATTGAAGTTAAGACTGTCATTATCTGGGCACCAGCTACAGTCACAGAGAAGAGAGAGACACCTCAGGAGAGGGATTCACATCTGAGGAGGGTGAATCATTCTCTCAAGATGCCAGTATTTCTCCATTTCTCAAGATGCTGCTGGCACAAACAGCAGTAAGTCAGTACAATGAGGCTTCTAATTTTGGAGCCTTGGTGAAGCGCCTGAAGTTTGATGAGTGAATCTAGACTGTGGTGAATCTCCCTCTCATCATATCTGCAGCTTGATGGAAAGAAAGATATCAAAGATATTCACCCCTTTGTCACACAGGACTCTTGTGAAGGGAGATGAGAGCAGAGAATTCACAAAGGAGAAGAGGAATAAAGAGAAGAGAAATGTGGAGGTTTCCAAGGGGAAGTGAGGAAATATATCCCACTTTTGCCTTCTGGCTTTGTGAGCTGAGTTACACGGCTTCTTGTCTATGCCACCTCCACAGCCAGAAGGCTGCTCAAATACAGGATTTGATTCTGGCCCAAAGCTCAGGCAGGAGCATAGCTGAGGATTTGCACATGGTTTCCATCTGCTCCCCAACTACTCCTCTCCAATAACTCGTGCAGCTGAATGGCTGCTGTTCTGGGAAGGACAGGGTTGGGGTGGCCAGTGAATTCAGCCCAAAGACTCGGAGTGGCTGAATATAGTCACTAGAAGGATAGAAAAACATCAGCTACCTCAGTGCAATTCCAGAGGAACATTTCATTTCAGGAGATCCTTTGATGTGCAATATTTTCTTATGCCTAAGTACTATATGCAAGGAGTTAAAAGAAATGGAACATTTTTTGGCTCGAAACAGTGGTAGGAGGTGGAAAGTAGAGTCAAGTTAGGAGCCCGGCATCAAACAGATCAGCAATGTGATCTCATCTGAAGACCCTGACTCCAGGGTGTCCTGGCAGCATTCTTTGCATTTCTGTTCTTCCAGTCTTGAGAAACCAACGGGGCAATGTGATCCCCCAGATACTTCCACCTTGTGACCCCAAATCCAAACCCATCTCTACAGGGCACAGTGGACCCAGGAAATCCATCCCCACTGGAAGGGATCAGCTTTTGAGTTGCTGCTCTCTGCAGCCTTGTCTGGAGCAGTTTTGGCTCTGCCACTTCCTCAGAGGTGCCCCAGCACTGTCCACAAAGTCCTTCCTATTGTGCTGAGCCCCAAAGAATCATCGAGGGGTTGCCATCAATGAGGGACTTGGCAGAAATCTCTCCTTATGGTGTTCAAGTTTCCCAACTCAGTCAGTCTGAGATGTGGCTATGCAGGCACTGCTGGTGCAGTTCTGCTCTCTGTCCATTGCCTAAGGGGCACGGTGACTTCCCAACATCCTGTTTTCCCACCGTTCTGAATGCAGAAGTTCATTTTATCAGGTCCAGAATGCCCAGTTCTTGCACACACTTGAAATGCAGGTGAGAAAAGAACAACTCATGCTTTTCTTCTTTCCCACTCATTTTGGCAGAGGGGTCCTTGTGAGCATCAGGTTGACCCCTTCAGGGTCTATAAGAGCCATGAAGCATCTGAGTGTGGCCTGAAGACAGTCACATCAGCTGCCCTGTGTACTCCAGGCAGAGGCAATCCCTGAGAGAATTCAGCCCACTGAAGATAGAAATCACCTGTCATTCTTCATAAAGAAACCTCAGAGCAACTTCACTGTGGTGGGACACGAATAGGATGCAAGGAGGGTGCTGGTGCCATGAGGGCATGCTCCACGTTTTGGGTCACACAGCAGAACATTTTACTGAGGGCTAAACCTTCATTTCCCACATTCCCTTATCAGTCACTTGTAAATCAGACAGTTCCAGAGCTACGTCTTGAAAAAGAAAATCCAGTGTCCAGACTGAACGTGGGAGGCAGGAAAGCATCCTGAAGCCGAAATTCAGAATAGGAGGGATTGGAACTCCTGGAGTAGAGTTACTCCAGGGAGGGCTCCCAAGTGTCTCGTTTTGCATGTCTCCAACCTGCGGGTGACTATAATTATCGGTGTTTCTCGGCGGCGAGAAACCCAGGGAAACGAGCATTTACAGCGAGACTGTGCACCACCCACTCCCGCTGGAGAGCATTCCCATGAGGAACCAGCGAACAGCGCTGGATCTCCTGGAGAATGAAGTTCACAGCCTGGCCCTGAGAATAATTTTAAGCCTTTAAAAGGTCCTCTACAAATCATCCTCGATCATTCCTCTGCTCACAGGCACGCGTGCTGCGAGTTCTGCCCCGCACCTAATGGCTTCCCCGTTGATGTTTCCCGAATTAAAAATAATGTGTGTGATGCACTGTGTCATGTCCACGTCCACGTGTGCAGTAGCAAAGTGATACAGACACTGTAATGGACAGTTTGCTCAACACACTGTAATAAGATCAGATAGTTTCAGTACCTTTTTGGTGGCCGTTTTTCACCCAAGTGACATGCTTATCCGTTTTGGTATATAAACTTCTACAAGGTCATCTAGGATGTTGTGTTTTACCTTGATTGATAGCACTGTGCAAGGAACTGTGACTGATCCATGCAATTGTGTCTCGACCCATTTTTCTCCAGATCTCCAAGGGCTGAAATCCCTCACGTAAAAAAAAAAACCCCAACAAACATCAAAAGAAATGAAATAAAGAGCCCATCCTGATCCGAAAGCCTAGAGCAGCCAAAGCTGAAGTACCCATCCTGTCTGTTAATAACTTTCAAAAGTTTTTACTGCAAGATTTGGAATGTGACAGCAAAATTCTGCAACACGCACATGGTGTGGGAGGAATAGAAATTACATTCAGAGTTTGAGTCTGGAAATTTGTGCCTGAACAGGGAAAAGCAAGGGATGTGTTTAATCAGCAGGCTCAAGCATCCCCTTCTTGTAAGACAGAAAAACACAGCACTTAAACTTGATAACTCCTTGGAAATAGCAAGCGAGGAACACAGATCGGACGTCAGCAGTGCACACTGGGGAGAAGAAACACAGAATGGAGTTAGAATTAACACGTCCTTTGCACACACGTGTGCACCAGGCACTGCAGAGCAATTTGTTTGGTGATTTCCCCACCTGCCCTCGCGGCTGGGTTACCAGTGCCCCATCCCAGTGCCCTGCAGTGCACCCTTTTATATTCCATGTATCCCATTCACCAGGGAGGCTGGGACATTCGGCTGACAGCGGGGTTCCCGCCATGGGAGCAGTTAGATGCTCCTCAAACTCTTAGTAATGCAGCAACATTGTAATGGGAAGGAGAAAGGAAACTGGAATACTGAAAAGGGGAAATCTTTGTTAAGTATCCTTCAGCAAAGCCAGGAACTGCAGCCAGGCATCTGCCCAGCGGCAGAGGTCATTCAAGCAAGGTAGGACTTGTGTCCTGCCAGGTTACTGCAACAAGAGCCATGGAGAAATGCACACCTGGGTTTTCTTTTAAATCCAAAAAAAGAGGGACTGGAATTAGAAAATTCCCTCTCTCCAAGTGGATATCAGGGCAGGATTGAACTCCTCCCAAAGAGTAAATCCCCCTCACCAACCACTAGCCCCTCTCCTTCCCTTCAGTTCTGGGACTCTCCCTAGCCTTGGGGACCAGGACCCAGATGTTTTGCCTGATTCCCAGGCATCACTGTGGTTTTACATAAAAAGCGTAGACACCCATGCTGCCAGAGCTCCCAGGCAGTGCCAAACACTTTCCCAAGCTGATACCTGCTGATACCAGTGCAGTCACAAGCGGGTGTAGAGGAATTAAACCAGAGATTCTGGGCAGTGGTGTCAGCCCACCTTCATAACAGGGTTTTGCCAGGTGGACATCGGCTCTGGTTCTATCAGAAAACTGAGGCTGACGCTTCTGTAAGCATTGATCTTCATCTGCAGACCTCTCCAGTGAGATTCTGAAAACATTCATGCCTCATCCACATCAGGCAAAGCTCTGTGCCTCCTCCCCTGCTAGCTCCAGGTCCTTGCATGGGGCTAGCAAAGGTTGGAGGATTTGTGCAGCCTGAGCTCCAAGCAGCTCTAACAGGCACATCAACAAAAACGGTGGCCTGTAGGTAGCAGGCCTTTTCTTTTGCCACTAGAAACACTGTCATTCCAACGATGTTATCCACAGCACTAATGTTCTGGAGAGTGCTCCCAGCACAGGCAGAGCTGGTAGATTTGGAGTTTAAAGGCCACAGGGATCAGTCTGAACATCTCACACAACCCTACTGTGACAGACCCAGAAACGTGCCCCAGGCTTCTTGCATCAAACACTCACACCTTGTGATTGAGCTAGAGCTCTCCTTCTCAAAAGGCACCCAAACCTTCATTAATGTTGTTAATTAACTTCATTGCAAAAGGGACTGCCACCCTCTTTGACTGATCTTACACTAACTGTTAATTTTAGGCTACGAATGGTTACTGAGCTTCCTCCTCGTGCAAGCAGGGTCTCCCCAGGAAGAATGCCTTTCAACTGGGATACAGCATGTTATCAAAGCAAAGGAGAATTTCCTCTCTCCCTCTCTCACAACAGGGAGAAACGAGGTTCTGACTAAAGCAGTGTCACTCACTGAGATGACAGGTTAACTGTGTATGATTGCAGACTGCAAGATGGTAAAGTATATGCAAACCACCTTCCAAATCCCAGGATGTATATTACTGTTTTCCCCTGAGGAAAAAAAAAAATCCTTTTTTTTCCCATGTAAAACCCAGAAATACTCACTTTGAGTACCGTGTTCTGATCTCACTGCTTTGAAATTTCTTCAGTGTGGCTCTTACAGCTTCAGGCCAGCACCAGCAGAGCCCCAAACCCAGCCCTTAGTTTTTTAAACCGTGATTTATTTTACCAGTTTGAATCTTTTGTGAGGGAGTCACGTGAGCACCTTGCATCTTCAAATCAGTGTGACTGCGCCCGCCCTCACAATCCTGTGCAAAGACGGAAAGTTAATTAAACATGTGTTTAATTTACAAATGTTATCCCTTCTGGGGAGCAGAGTACAACTCCGGCTAAAAGGTAATGCTGTGTTTATTTTACTTCTTCATTGGCTGTTCCCAACCTGCAGTGGTTTATGGATATAAATAATGTTTCAGAGTAGGGAACAGTTGTGGTGGAAACTAAGCCCAACTTTTGAATATGCCATGAAGAAAGAGTAAGTTGAATCATGCAATGATTTCTAGGAAGCTGAAATAATTAATTCTTTCATGGGTAAAATATAAGCCAAAAAAATAAAGCTTCAGTGACCCATGGTGACAGCAAAATTTAAAAGTATGGTATTAAAGAAGGCAGAATTCCCCACTAGTATATGAAAACAATATTCTCATTTAGGCCAGCAGAAATCTGGACTAGTTCCATTTGGATCATTGAGTTTGCTCTGGATTTACCCCAGGGTAAATGAGAACAGAAGACAATCCTCCCAGGTTTTCTGTCAAGGCCAGACTCCAAAAAGCTAATACCCATACAGCTCCAAGGTGGGACCTCTTCATCACCACCGGTATCTGAGTGGATTGAAATATTTGTGCTCCCTACAGTCTTCCACTTTTGAGAGGGCTCCTTTCTAAAAGCCACCCCACTCCAGCTCAGCTCCTGTAATGTTCCCAGCTGCTTGGGAAAGCGCAGATCTAATTCTGAATAATTGCATGCTTTTGTCATAGGGGAAAAAAAATAATATCTGAAGACATGTACACCTAGGTTGCTGTGAGAGACTACAGTCCAGAGGGCAGAACATCCTTGGTGAAATGTACACCATTTCTGAGTGAGGATGTTTAGCATTTAACAGACAACTATTTTAAAAAAACAGACATTAAAACAGATAGAGTTTCACGATGCTGCACAAGAAATGTAACCACCAGAATTTCAGCTCCTGTTGGTAACTCTACTACCTTCAGCTACTCATGAATCTATGAGAGCAAAAAATGCTTGTGAGTCTCATGCCTGATACGGGGAATGGAACCAGCCTGGAGGGTTTCTGAGACAGGGACCATCCTTCCATACTGCACCAGAGGAGGATCAGTCTCTAATCCAGGTGCCAAAGGGTTGGACTAACACAGAGTTGTAGCACAATCACACAGCAACCTCTACGTTGTGCCGTGGTGCTGGTGACATCCCTTGAGAGTTCCAGGAAATAATGGCAAGATCCTAGAGACTGGGGCAAAAGGGCGTGTCCTAAAGATGAGTACAATTTGTTATTTGGATTAATAATAGGCAGGTCATGAAGTTGCTTTCTGTTATTTTGAGTAGAGCTTTATTTTCTTCCTAAACTGTCCTCACTCCATTCACGCCCCTTTTCAGCAGAACGCTTGCAAGCTTAAATTAAAATATGTGCATGAACCCAATCAACATGTCTCCTCTGGCTGCTAAGAGAAGCCCCCAGGCTGTTTAAAAAAATCAGACTGTACTCACAGAAAAATTGTGGTGTTGACTCAGACACTGCCAGAGCACATTTTCTAAGGGGCACAGTGTAGGCATCACACTTGGCTTCAGCTGGACTCGAGGAAGAGTGTTGTGCTGGCAGCATCGGGATCCTGAGCAGAGCTGAGGGAGGAAGCCAGGTAAGCAAACTCAGACCTGGCTGACACACTTTGCACCCACAAAGGGAACCTTGGTTAGACTCATGCTACAAAGCCAACCCAGCTGCTGCTCAAAATTCAGCCTAATGTTTGTTCTACGCTCCCGCAGGTAATATACCCGTAGCAGTGGTTTACATTACTGTAAGAAAAGTATTTTAAACACCTTAATGGCCTGCTTTATACTCATCCTTGCCTTCAGTGGGTGCAAATAATTGCCGGTGCAATTTTGTACCCCCAGTTATTTGCAGTTTTGGTGCGTGTCACTGACGTGTCTAACTAGCTGATAAGATACGTGGGTGCAATCAGATGCTGTAATTAGAAGTTTAAATGACACGAACTGCACCCACACATAACTGCAAGTGCAAAATTGTATCCATAACATCTTGGAAGTAACAAAGAGACGAAGGACTTAGAAATTTGTCCCTGCAAATGTTAATTTGCATGGCAATGAGCTCAAACCTAGTCGGCAAATACACTTTCATTACACAAGATTTAAACCAATTGATTCTAAACAACCTGAGAGTGTTCAGGCACTCAGCATTAGACACAGCATCTTAAAAATTATACTAGTCTGCTGAACTAGGGCAAGGAACTTTTCTCTTGAGTTAGGTAACACGTAATTCATGTCTTCATTACTGCCTTAGCCGTGGTTGGAGTAAGCAAGAGCCTTTGCTTGCAGTGACAGATTTTTATAGTGATTTCTCAAGGCTGCAGCACAGGCTAAGCGTGTTTCGTATTTCACAATAAGCAAATGGTGTGCAACAAATAAGAAGGTTCTTGCTCGGGAGTTTTTCTTGACACCATAATCATTTAATATATAATTATATATTCCAGCTTACTGCGAGGCAGAAATTTTAAACTGACACCTCTTTGTAGGCACGATACAAAGTTTTGGGAACCTCAAGGGAGTTTTCAACGGTTTTACTGGGAAGACACAGATGCATTTTGATGCTAAATCAGAATCATTGGTGTTTCTCTTATTTTTCCCCTGTTTTAGCCCCAAGGCCCTCTTTAACTGCCCCTGTGCACTACAGTGTGCACCACGCAACTGGAAATATTTCTTCAGGCTGTTTGTTATTTCTCCTTCTCTTCTGGCCAAGGGAGACTGCGAGAAAAACCGAACCAAGTAAGACTGAACAAGCCAAAAGAAAAGCACAACAGATGGGAGTATAGAGGGATAAAACAAAAATGCTGAGAGATCACATCCTTTCATCTCTGCTCCAGTATTTGGGCTCACCAGGGCAGCCTTTCCCCTTGCTGGGAGAGGGAAGCAGGAGGAGACCGCAGCAGAGAAACGCAGCATGGGCTGCTTGCTGTGCCTTGGGATGATCCACCTCCCCAGGCTTGGAAGTTGTGTTTGGCCTGCTGAGGACAGGAAAGCAGTTTTCAGACAAGGAACATCATTTTAGCTCTTGAGGAGAGCCAAAATGCAGAGGTCATTCCATTCCCTGTATCTCCTCTGAACCATACCCAGTCTCTCCAGAGTCACTCTGCCCTTTGGCCAACTGCCTAGTTCTTCAGATGAGATATTCCCACTCCCAAGCATCACAAGAGTTTCAAATCTTCAGGAGGTGCCCATCCTGAGTCCTGGAAGTTTTCTTTTCATCAGACCCTATCAAGCATCATCCACCTCAGCTTGGGAGCCGGCCCCTCCTGTGCGTTCCAAAGCAGCACAGACCATGTCAGCTTCTTGCTGCGTCCTGCTTGGTTCCCCACCTCCTGTGTCTGCTTCAAATGCTTTGCAGCTGACCCTAAAAGAAACAGGCCAAAGCCCCAGCTACCCTAGAAGCGATCCCTGGAGAGCAGGGCTGGCTAATGGCAAACAGCTGCAGCTGTTAATGTTATCTCAGGGGATCCGGGCTTTAACAGTGAAGATCCCAGGTTCAGGTACTGTTGACAGACTGTAAGATTAATACTGGTAACCTCTCCTAGCAAAATACAGTGGGGATCACCTTCTCGAGGCCCCAGGTGCCTGGGAGAAGAGGCAGCAGGTGATGTCTGAGGCACCATGTTGTCCTCTTGGCTGGATAAACAGAAAGATGCTCTGGTAGCTTTAAATATTTTTTCTCCTACTTTTTTTTTTTTTCTCTGATAGACTTTTCCCCAGTTATCACACACTGTGTCTGTCCGTAGACTGACTATTTCACACCATCTGAATCAAATGTCTGCTCTCCGTTAGGTGCACAGTGTTTCCATATGCCCTGGTTGCTTCTACTGCCACTTCTTCTCTTGGACCTGCAGAGTTGTTGGCTGTGTTCTCCAAGCCATCCCTTTCGGCCCGTCAAACCTCCCAGCTAATAGAGCAGAGGGATCCAAGTAGAGATTACAAAATGGCAGGTTCCTGGATCAGCCTTGGTGATGAGCAGCGCTCGGCCATAGCCTTGGATTTCCAGGATTCAGAGTAAGGCAGGGTCCACATTGCGGATGGATAACTCAAAAATGGGGTGAAATGATCTCACCAAAGCAAAACTCTTCAGACAACAACTATTAGATAACATCAGCTGAGTTCATCAAATGAGCTGGAGAGCTCTTGGCCCAGCTTGCCGTGGACATCTGGCTACTGAGTGCTGCCTTGATAATGCCAATCTTCACCTCCATCCTCTGGGACGTGGGAGAGGGCAGAAGAGCCATCATCCATGTATGAGGTTTGGCTGTGGCAATAAGGAGGCCACTGCAGCCATGAATAATCTGTTTTCCACAGTTTCCACAATCCATACGGTGTGAAAAGCTGGACAAGGATTTGTAAATGAATTGAGCCCAAGAGTAATTACACGTTCCTGCAGATTACTTGGTGCCGTAATTGCACTTAGTATTTACCATGTGACCTAAGCCAGAAATAATCATGTATTTACTTTATATTTATATTGCAACGTGCCATGTACTGTAATTATACTGCCACTCCATGGTACTTAACACATCATTGAATGTTCCACAATTATCATGTTAGTAAATAGCACTTACCGAGATTTGTGGCCTGTAATTTCAAGCATTACCTGCTAAAGATTTATTGTAGCAATGTCAAAAAAATGTTTCTTGACAATGTCATTTCATGTAAAAAATGTCAAGTCCTAGAACCAATAGGAATCAGTTTTAAAAATTTCAAAATTTGAAAATACAAAAGGAAATCTAGATTTGAAATCAAGGGCTTTTCCAGTAAAGTAACAATCACTTCCATGAAGAATTCTCCAAATTCTTCTGCTTGAGGTTCCAGAATATTATAAGTGCAAACTGTCAAACTTGTGTGATTAAATGAAAGAATTAAATCCACCTTGAGATTCTTAAATAAAAATGTTTTGGAAGAAGTTAATATCCACTCAACCTCTCATTTAATTCTGATTAAGTCTCTGAGAGTGGCTAAAACTAAACCTCGGATTTTCTGAATGGATTTATGCTTTCATATACACTTGGTCATAGAAGTATTCTCTGCTGTTTCAGTAGAGTTACTCATGTGAATAAAGTCAAGCATGTGCTTTGCTGTTGCTTTGGTGGTCTAAAATCTACCTATGAAAGTCTTAAGATGTTGATGAAAGTAAGATCATTTAAACACGAATGATTTAGAAGGGAATCAAATTTTCATGATTCCTCCTTCAATGGGATTTTTCCGTACTGTAATACATGTGGGTGCCTGGATATCACTTAACTCTTGCAAAAAAAAATATTGTAAGAAAAAAATCAATGAAGACCCAAGATTTCCAGCTCGTGTCAATCCCCATATTCAAAACATCACAAAACTTTTAAAGAAACCACCCCAAGCTTCCCTTCCTGCCTTATGTATTCTGTCTTGATTGCAAGCCCCGTAGAATGGTATCCGATGTAGAGATCCAAGCCTGGAATTGGGAATACCGTCTCTTGCTCCTCTGATTCAAGAGCACGGACAAGCCCTTGAGCTCAAACTGAAGGAATGAAATCCTGGCTGCACACACAGTCAGCAGTTCTTCTGCTGAACCCTCTGAAGCCTAGGTTGTTCCCCCAAAACCTCAGCTCTTACTTCAGCCTTGATCTGCCCAATATGTACAAACGAGCTTAACTTTAAACACTGATAGTACCATTTACCTCATTAACTGGAGCCAGATGAATAATTCATAGTGCATAATTTATCCAATGAATCTCACTTCTTTTTGTGTTTGTGAATTGTCTGCAAATAGATTCTTGATTGGACTCTTCATCTAAAATTATTTTCAGATTTTTTCGGTGAATCATAATCAGTCTGCAGATCGTTTGTGAGCCGTACACAGCGAGCAGTCACAGTTTGCAGCTCATGCTGTGTGGGTTCACTGTAGGAATGTCAAGGTAACACTCCTGTTCCCTCCCTGGAAAGCCTTATGTAACCAACCAACAGCAGGATGAATTTCAAACGGCACATATGAGCGTAAAACTTGGAAATTCACACCCTTGCTGAGTGTTGTTGTCAAATTCAGAATCTCCCCTCCACGGAAGGTCCGACAGTGCTGCAGAAAGGTAAATATCAAAGCTGCCCTGCAGCAAATCTGAGGGCTTGGAAACACGGGCAAAGTTCCTGGAGGCTGACAAGTTTCAGCCTAACAGCTGGCCCATGATAGCTGCCCCTGTGAATGATCTCAGGCTGAGGAAACCTGAATTAATTGAGCCTCTCCTCAAAGGAGGTTAAACTACCAGATCACTTTGCTCTCACTGCAGGCTAAGAGTTCTCCCGTGGATGCAAATTAGTGATCACAGGGTGAGTTCTTCCTGTCTCTGAGGCTGGAAGGGGTTTATTCCACCTAGCTACCCTATTTGCTCTGGAGAAGAAGATCTCAACCCTGGCAAAGTGTCTTCTACGGGAGTAATGAAATTACTTGAGAAGGGCTCAGATCCACTGCGTGCAGGAAAGCTGCTGGGGCAGTTTTGTCAAGACTTCATGACCAGTACTGCACTGGCCTCTACAATAAGAGAAAAGAAGCCAGCCTGCTTTTGACCACCATAGCTCCCACCAGTGCTTTCACTGTACCTAAGTGACCTGGCTGTGGTGTGAGAAGCAGCAGAGATTTCCTTTCCCACTTTCCCTACCCAAGTCAGCAGAGTTCCCTAACAAAATCTTTCAAACCTTCTTGACCCTGTGTCAATTTAAGCACTGCTTTGCCATAAACCACAAGCTCACATGCTTTGCAGAGTGGATTTGGTTTGCTAAATTAGGATTTGATTCTAGGTTGGGAGATTTTGTCTGATTAAATCAATCTTTACTGAAAACTACCATAATATCCCTGCAAAAACCAGAAGCATGCAAGCCCGACACCGATGTGCTGTAGCCCAGGGCCTCGTTCAATATGTAAAGATTAATACAATTTGAAAAAAAACCTCTCTTCCATCATAAATCAGTCCCCAAAGTGGTCAGATGTGGACTAGACTTTCAAATACATCATTTTGCAGTGAAAGAAGCAGCGATGAATATGCAGAAGAGGATGGGAGCTGTCAGGAGCGTGCAGATGAAACCACGTGATCAGGCACCCCTTTGACCCGTGTATCAGATTTTGAAGGGAAAAGTCTAGTTTTAAGCACCGTCTCGGAATACAAAGCAACCATGTCTACCACCACTCCACGTACTGCCGAACAAAGACGCGGGTTTTGCAGGAGGAAGATCACAAACTCTGAGAGGATCTCCCAGGCTCAACGTTTGTTCAAACACAAGGAAAAAGATAAGTCGAAAAAAAATTTTAACGAGTATCAGGCCACATGCGGCTCCAAAGAGACTACGGGGGACCAGATTTTTATACTTTTAAGAGGAATAGATGCTGTGATTATCATCAGCCAAGACAATGTGTACAGCTTCCCAGCCTTGCCATGCCTGTCAATTTTGGCGCAATAGTTTGACATGAAAAGTGCAAATGGAAAACGATGGCAGCGAACAACTCTAGGGCAAGCGAGCTCCAGTGGTGAAGGGATGTATTTTCTTGATGCCTGAGGAAATATTTGGTCCTGACAGGTGGATCATTAGCTGCATTGCACAAGGCTGTAGGAAAAGGGAATTATAGGAGCAGCATGGGAACTTACTCCTGGCCTTGATCCACCATCAGATTTTGAGAAAACTCTCTTAGAGTCAAACTCATTACCTGCATTGAGCTTCCCAAAATAACTTTCTCTGTGCTCTGGTCCAGGGTAGCATATGCATATTCAAAAGATAAGGAAACTGTAGGTACTGCATTGCTGGTTCCTCTGTTGGTAAACTGCCTTGGAGATCTGCTCCAGTTTGTGAAAACACGGAGAAAAGTTAGTCTGTGATCCAGAATATGGTCACCAATTGGTCACCACATGGTGTGTGGGATCAACAGGCTGCATCTCACCCCTGAGACAAGGAGCCAAACACGAGCTCTCAGTTGGCAGGGGGGTTCAGTGAATGAAGAAATAGATTAACCCATTTCCTACAAATCCAGTGACATATTTAGCATAATCTCATTCAACCCTCCAGTCATATGAGCTAACTTCATGAGCCCTTTCTGGTTTCCAAGCCTGCCTGAAAACACTGCCATGTGAAGAGTCTTGAATCCAGGATCTGCAGTGCTACAGGAATAACCAGGGCACTCACAGCTCTTCCTCCAGACAGGAAACTGCAGGAATAAGCCAGCCACTGGAGGGGACAAGGGGTACACGTGTCCCACCAACAGGTTTGGGTAATGCTGAGCCACTTGCTCTCGCCCATAAATTCTTTCCTGCGGCACAACAGTCTGATGTAATGAACACTTTACACGAGCCATGAGCTTAGAGCTTTTGCTCTATGCATGTGCCATTGATTAGAGTGGTTGCAGATGGTTTTATTTTAGGTAATCAGGCTTGCTGAGCTTTGCCAGCATCAGAACAAAGGCATAGTTTCCCTGCTCACTAACCAAATTTGTGGCCAAGACCCTCGAATTTATATGAACTCTGATGGATGGTGAGAAAGTGAGGGGGGAGAGAGCAGCTTGCCCATGTACCTCAAGTCAGGTGGCTCATACCCCTGCACACAAGGTTTTACATCCACCTTAGAGGAATCACGTTCCCTTTTACTCCTAAAGAACGGGAAGGGGAGAAACACCTTATTTTTGAACAACTCCCATGCTGCCCTGCTGTATCAACACAATGCACTGAGCTGCAGAAAACAAAGGAGAAAACAACAGCAGCCACAAAAACCCACACAAACACTAAAACCTCTGGAGAGGGAATTTCTCCTTTGAGATATCCCCTCTGAAGTCTCCAACCCGTGCTGCAGAGTGCTGCTTCACATGTCATTTGACCAGTACTCCCCTGCCATTCCCACTCAGCTGGAAAATCTCTGCAGGCTCCTTCCCCGGGGAAGCAGGCGAGGGAAAAGACAGAGCAGTTATATGATGCTACAGAGTCACTCAAATGAAATTGCTGTTGCATGAAAGCTTCTAAAGCTCCCTGTTATTTAACCATTCATGTTGGTCCCAAAAGAGCCCAGTTTTATGGGATACTTACTAAATTTCAATCTCAGTGAAGCCAGTAGAAGGGTATGAAGTAGCGTGAAAGGTCTGGTTGTTTGAGCTTTTGGGGGTCTCTAGGTTATGTGCAGGGTGGTGTTGGGACTTGTGCAGTGGAAATGCCCCCCTCTTTGCCCCTTCCCATGTTCAAGGGGATGGATGGAAGCAATGGAAGCATATACAGAAAAAATAAATGCATCTGGTTCCCAAGTTGTTGCTGGCTGAGGCAACAGAAAGGGCTGTGATCTTCCAAATAGTCACTCTGTGGCCTTTGTTTAAAGCTGTGCGTTGTACCTATAGGACAAGGGAACTAAATGTAAAGAGAGATGGGGGAAAAAAGAAGAAAGAAATAGGAGGGGGGAAATACTGTAAGAGGGAAATCAATAGAAGGCATTTAGCAGCTGGGGTGACACAGACAAAGTGCATTTAGAACCACAGACACTCATCTTCAGGGATGTAGAGGGGAGAGGGTTGTTTTATTCTGAGCTTTGCTTCTTCATATTTTTCAGATTAACAGTTTGCAGTTCTCTGCTGAGCTGTAAGGTCTCAGAGGCACTGCCTGCTGGAAGGTTTTGATCAGTGTAAGCTGGGGCATTTCCAGCAGACAGGTTTATTAACTGATTTACTGACCACATGCATTTTGCGTAGCCGAAACTATTCAGCTGGTCCCTTTCTTTTCCTTTTCTCCACGCCTCCCCATTACTAATCATAGAATCATACAGTCACAGAATCATAGAATCGCTTAGGTTGGAACAGACCTCTGAGCTCGTTGAGTCCAACTCCACACTGACAAATCCATCACTAAACCTTGTCCCTAAATGCCACGTCTACATATCTTTTAAATACTTCCAGGGATGATGACTCCATCACTGGCCTGGGCAGCCTGTTTCAGTGCTTGACAACCCTTTAGGCGAAGAACTTTTTTCTTACTATCCAGTCTAAATTTCCCCTGGTGCAATTTGTGATGGTCTCCACTTGTCCTACTGCTTTACTTTGGAGAAGAGACCAACCTCCACCTGGCTGCACCCTCCTTTCAAGAAGGTCCCCCCTGAAGCTCCTTTTCTCCAGGCTGAGCTCCCCCAGCTCCCTCAGCTGCTCCTCATCAGACTTCCCCAGACCCTCCCCCAGCTCCAGACTCTTCCCCATCTCCCTTACTCCTCTCTGGACATGTGCCAGCCCCTCAACATCCTTCTTGTCATGAGGGGCACAAAAATGAACGCTGGATCCGAGGTGTGGCCTCACCAGTGCCGAGTAAAGGGAGACAATCCCTTCCTTGGTCCCACTGGCCACACTATTTTTGATACAGGCCAGGTGCCATTGGCCTCTTGCCTGCCTGGGCACAGCTGGATCCTGTTCAGCCACTGTTGACCAACACGCCCAGATCCTTTCCCACTGGGCACTTTCCAGCCACTTGTACATTGGCTCAGGTGACACAGACCCACCAAAAGCCCTTCTCTGGCCCCTGTTAGGGCTGCAGCTTGAACTTTCTCTGGGGAGTGTCTTTTACAGCCAAGAAAGGACTCATCCTCCATTTCAACAGCAATGCATGCAAGGTACCACCTTAGCTATTTGTCCACCGCTTATTTTTTCAATAATTTACAACACGCAGAGTGAAAACAGCGTGCCATGCAAAGATTACCCTACTAAAACCCCTGCATATTATATGGACTTAATATGGCTCAAGAGAATAATGGTTTCTATAAAGTACACTATCCAGGTTTAATGATGAATTTACTCATTTGAAGGACTTGCTTTATGTTCTTTGCACTGGAGTGCATTAAAAAAAGAAGATGAAGAAGAAATGAAAGCCTTCAAAGAAACACTTTGGAGAAAAACCAGTTCAACATTTCAGCAAAAAAGCTTCAAAAATTTGCATCTGTTCTCCAGCAAGTCAAACTGTGGATATTTTTCCCCTCAGTATTTTGGGGTTTTTGAGCGTTAGCAGTTTCAAGTTTGTAACATTTCTGTTTCTCCTATTTTGTACTGCCTGTTGAAGTACAAAGTTTCCTCGGTACAAAACATCACAGACTTCAAGGAAACTAACCAAAACTGATGAACACATATATCCTCAAGAGGTCATAGGAGATGTTGTGGCCACTAAGTTCCACATGAAAATTAAAGACAAGAAGAACAAAGCCACTCCCTCCCTAAAGGTACCACAGTGAGGATTTGTTGGCTGACCATTATCCGTGCTGCTTTAGCTCCCGAGCTACCCCTTCCCAGGGACAGACGGACATACAGAGCAGGTCCCACAGTGACACCTTTCCAAACAGTTCACTAAATAACTCCACAAAACTAGTGAAACCAGTTTTCCCACAAATTTCACATCTCTGGAGGAATTTTCTGGTGTCTGTGGAGAGCCATATTAACACTGAAACCTTTCTCTAGGGAAGGCATTAGCAGAGTTTGTCTTCTGTACTGTTGATTTTAGTGAAACCTCTAGGAATGAAATGTCTTGAGACTTGTGACAAATTTGATTGAAATAGGCCAGGAGGTTTAGAAGGTAGCGAGGGGACATTTATACAGACACAGAAATCATGTAATTCTTAGTTCCCATCAAATAAGTCTTATTTCCCAAGGAAAATAGGCTAGAAATACACCTCCTATCCTTCCTCATATGCACACAGATACCTGTTGAAAGGTCAGTGACCATTAATTTCACGTTTAAGTTTTTGTTTCTATAGGCAGAAACAAGTGTCCTCTTCTTACATTGGACCCAGTGTCCTGGTGGCCTACCAGAAGAAAACTGTTGTTAAGGTGTTTTGGCCTCTCTAGAAGAAGAAAAATTGAGGCTTGCAATATTGGCTGTCTAAGTTTGCAAGCAGAGACAACATCTATACACCAAACAGTGAGGCAACCACCGGTTTTCATGGCACAGCATATTACCTTGTTGTGGTTTTATTTTGCCCAAATCAGTTTATAAATGTTTAGCTCTTGGCACAGATCTTTCAGAAGAAAAAAAAATGGACCTTGCTAAATCATGACACAAAGACCTCTTTCAGAGGCTTGTTAAAGAATGAGACCCGCGTGTAAAGCGATATCCTCATTGTGGGTATGTAATGGGATCTCCTCTGCAGTCAAACCACTTTCCTCTTAAAGGGACTTACTCAGAAGTGGGAAAACTCTTTTGCCAATTATTGAGCAGCTCAAAACCAACTCAGAAGACCAACGCTTGTCAGTACCTGACAGCTATCCAGTTACCTTCTTTGCAAATCCACCCAGAGAGGTTTTCAGCCGTGCTCCTGCGGAACAGACAATCCTATTAACAAAACGTCCTACTCCAGATTTAGGCAGGGTTCCCCATCCAAACAACAGCACAACCTAACAAGACCACGAGGATCAGCTTATTCCCTCTTCCTTCCAGGTTGTTAAGCCCAGGACAGAGCTAAGACACATCAGCAGCCTGCGTGTATGGTGCCTCTGTACATGCTGTACCTGTTCTGTAGATAAAAAAGGAACTTCAATTTCTACTGCTGTCAATGCAGTGACTTTTAATCAGTAAATTCCCTTTCTAAGACAGGCAAGAAAAAAAAGTCCTCATCTGAAAAAAAAAAATCAAATGCATTTTCAGCCAGAAGACATAAATATAACCAGAAAGCCATTTGGAAATGCTTTCATCTGACAACTGACATGCTTAGATCATCTGCAGCCCACCCTGTGCTTTTCTCACTAGAGAAATTAAACACTAGAACTGCTGCTGCTTTGAATACTCCCTTTAAATATTTTCTGGCACAGACTTTCCCAAAGGCAGCAGTGGAAGTCTCTCTGCTTAGGACAGGCAAATCTTTCTCTCCTTTACATGAGACACAACACAGTGGATACCCTGTGACATGGGTAGAAACAGGCTAAGATTTAAGAATTGTGGAAAACTGCCTACTTGAGAGGGTATGGCACTCTTCTCCTGCATGGGAATCTTGGGTCCCACCTCCCTTATCGCCTTCCCTGATCCATTTCCGATCAGATTCCACCCAATTTTTAATCTCCGGTTATGCCCCAAATCCCGTGTTTTGTGTGTTTGGAAAGAATTTTCTTCCAGTGACATCTCTGTCCATATATCCATGCCACTCTGGACTCTGCATCTGAGTTCTGGTGGGCCCTGTAAGTGTTGAGTCCTGCCCAAACATGTTGCAAGGCTCTTCCTGCGGCCAGCACCTCAGGCTATGCACGGCTCCCCTTGCTCAGCAAAGGTCCCTTTGGGATGGCAGAACGTGATCCTAAACAAACCCACCTTTGAAGTCTGTGTAGAAACCCCTCCTTTCTGCAGGGGTTACAGTGACCACGGAATAGCATTCCCTGCAGAGGCTCTTGAGACTGTTCTGGCTTCTCGTTCAAGGTGTAATTTGACATATCCAAACCGAAATGTAATGCTTTGACGAGGGGGTTCACTCTGTCACTTGTCACTTTAAGCCCCCATACAAGGCGTAAGAAGTTCTCAGCAACTTCCAGGAAAACCGTGAGAAGTAAGCAGGCGGCTTCGGCTGAGGGGGGCTAAATCCCAAAATTCTCTTGTTTTCTTGGTTCACCAGAGGACAACTTAACAGCCAGGGCATGGTGCAATGTTGAGTCATACCTGCACATGGCAGCTGACTGAGGCATAGATGCAGCTTCACTCCAAATCTCTGCAAATGCATGCAAAGTCCAAGTCCATGCAAAGGTCTTGCTGCTAGGAGTTATCTGAAGCCTGGGTGATCTTAGGCAGCCAGCAGTGCTGATCAGAGCCACAAACCTTACAGGACAGAGAGAGGACAGGTATATTGAGGGCTGGTGCTTCCACGGCCCACTGCAGAGAGCAGAAAAACTTTTCCACAACAGAAGCACTTGCTCTAGAAAGTGTCCCAACAAATAGGGCTGCAAATCAGCAATCCTCCATGAATACATCTTTCAGGATCGAAACATTTGTTGAAAGATGGACCCCAGCCAGAAACAAGCATTTGGTGAGTGCCTAAATTAAGTTAACATTTGCAGCCATGATAGACTTGGTCTAAAACACCAGGATGCAATCAGTCAATTGAATTACAGCATCTTAAAGTGGCAAGGTAAAAACTAATTGCTTCTTGTTGTGAGTTAAGCTCAATAGTGGATGTCTCAGCGACAAGGGGTAGAGCTAAAAACTGCAGGTCCTGTAAGAGAAACAGGCAAAGAAAATATACAGGGGTAGCTGCAGAATCCCTGCTGACAGGTAGGAACTAGACAAGCCCACTGCTACTTTTCACGTTCCTGTGTGCTATATCCTTATATATGTTATGCAAATCCGTGCTGGCCTTTCATTTAGAAGTAGTTACATTTCACTGGCACATGCCTCAGTGCAGATGGAGCTGCTCAATTATAAAGATGTCCTGTCCTTGATGCCAGTGTAGATGGGGCATGGCTCTACCACCCAATAAATCGAGTTCTGGGGTGTCCAGTCCTCCAGCAAAAGCCCTGTGGCAAGAGAACACAAATGTAACTAAAACACCACTGCCCAAAAACCCCACAACCAAACCCATATTCTAAAGTTTTTACATTTATTCAAGGCAATTACTTAGTCCAGGAAGACTTTTTGCCAGGTTAAAATCTTTTTCTTCTCATGCTCAGCAGATGGGCAGCATGAGCATCAGATTGCACGCGCTGGCTGTGGAAACGCAACTGTGTGCCTGAGACACATCCAGCCACTTCGTGTCAGTGGAACTGACTGTGCTGCAGAAGCCACACCAGTTTCTCTACGCAATGGAAATAGTGTGGACACATCAGTTATAATTTAGGTGTCTGAGTAGTTGTGGCCATCTGGGCTGTCTTAGCTGCTTGTGTCTGGACCTGGCTGCCACTGCGGAGTGGATCTATCTCTGCCCAAATCCGTGAGGACATCTCAGCTGTGCAGTGGCACTTCAAGTGGTGTGAAAAGCTGCCTGAATATTGTATTTAGGAAACTGAACCATGCGCGAGGTGATCACTGGTGGAGCTCTAAAAGCTACAGCCAGACATGCACACCCAGCAGCTGAAACAGGGGTACAGTTTTTACTACTATTAGCTATATTGCCCTCAGACCATCAGCATGATAGTATTTTTTTGGTGGTTATTTTTTTCTTTAAATACTTTATTTCACAAATCTGGCAAAAGATATGGTACAAAGAGGTGACTATGTGCTGCCACATCGGTCATAACTCCCTAGAGATTGAGGAAAGAATCCAATGGAGCCAAAGGTGAGCAGTGAAGACATTTTTAGAAGAGACATCTGCAACTGCAGCCCAAGCTCCCCCCAGCCAGGTTTGCTTAACCAGAGATCAGGCCACCTCAGAGTCAGACAGGATTATCTTAATTCAGTTTGCTTTTCTGTGGTTATGAATGAACAATACTCATCCTGGCAGTTTTTCAATAGTCACACTCCTTTTTTCTTTTAATCAAAGTTGAGAGTCAGATTTAACCATACTACTCTAGGATCTGGGCATTTTAAAAATGTGTAAATAAGTTAACAAAGTGGCTGTGCTGAACTTGATATCTCAGCCTTGGACCAGCTCTTCACATCAAAAATTTTGTATTCAGACGTTACAGGAGAGCTGAACCAAACAGAGTCACCGGGAGAGTTCAGGCTCATGGGTTACCAAAAATGTCCTTGTCTCATGTCTGAATATGCTCCGAGTCCATCAGTTAAATGCACAGTTTATCTGGTCTTGCATACCAAGACTGCATGACAATTTGGGTTTAGCAGGCGTTGGTCAGGAGAAAACCTCCCAGCATCACTCCACAGGAAAACTTGCTATCTTCCACCAGAGCTCCCTTGGTGCACCATTCTGCTTTCTTTCATGGAGTTCTCCCCTGTTTCTGGACTATTTCTTCAAGAGGACATATGACCAACGAGCTATAAAAAGGGAAGGAGCCAAGCATGGGAGTCAAGAGCTGTGAGTTGGGTGTCTAGAGTTTTGCCATGAACTTCATCACAAGTAGCTGAGTAAGGCACCTCCAAATGCCAAGATTCATGGCTTTCTGGGGTGACCATGATCCTCCCTATCAACCCTCTGAGGACAACTCAGGACAACTGCGAGCCAGAGCAGGTGATGGAGTTACACCAGAGGTGGCTCATGTTGTGTGCTTTACACAAACACCAGGATTTGAAAAGCCACGAGCGGACAGGGAGTGCTGGGCAGTGAAGGCTGTGGTTCACACGACAGGCTTTCACAGCTCACGGTGCCAGTTCAACTGCAAAACCTCCTGGTGCTTAAATGGTGAAGTTCACACTCCCTCTCTGGAGGGGACAGAAGGTAATGGTACTCAGCTGTGACTACGACTATGCCAAATACCATTTGCTTATCCGAGATGAGCACAGATGGTCATATTTCCCTCTGTTTATTTTTGCTGAATGGCCTTTTCAGCCTGCCTAGTCTGTGACCTTCTCCTAAAAATGGGTAGATACGTTTTTTCCTGGGATGCTGGGTTTCCTCTTCCTTCCGGAGGCAAACTAAAGGCTCTGCTGGTGTCAGCTGTGAGGGCATAAACGGACCAAAAAAGTCTTTATACTTTCAGTTAGTTCCTTGCAAAATGCAATTTTAGGAGTAAAAAATTCATCCAGGTACACATGTGAAGAGTGTCCAGCCAGGTGCTTCTCAAGTCCAGGTTACGGAGACTGTGAATAACAGGATTCATGAGTTGTTGCACTGTACTTTAATACCTGGCACTTTTCATCTTCAAAGTAAAAGTGCAGCCTAATATAAAAAGACATTTGAATCAGTGTATTTAAATACAAAGTGGAGTAAATCACTAAACAATATTTTAACGTGACAAAGGTAATAAAAAAGGAATGAGTAACAATCAAACAGTACCCGCCATTTTGGCCACTGGTTAAAAGGCAATCCCAGGGGTGTGGGGCCCCCAAAAAGCATTCAGACTATAGAGAAGAGAGCTGGTGGAGTCTAAGCATCATGAAAGCTCAGCACCCCAACCCCAGCAATACCACAGTGCACTGCACACTGCTTGGAGTTAAGTTCCCCCTTTAATTTTTAGTTAATTTAATAAATCATTGTCTTTGGCATGGCAAAAGCAGTATTAAAAAGCATGTCTACTGTATCAATTATTGAATATTTTGAGGCCTTTTGTACTGGGTTACTCACATACACATAACAAGAGGCACAGCAGATCCACGTTCATGTATTGTACAAAGCAATAAATGTAAGGAGTGAGAAGGACCGGGCCTGGACCTCCAGTCTCTCAGATTTTCTCAGAGAGCCCAGGTGAGAAATTCACAGAATCACAGAATGGTTTGGGTTGGAAGAGACCTTAAAGATCAGCTTGTTCCAACTCCCTGCCACGGGCAGGGACACCTTCCACTATCCCAGGTTGCTCAAGGCCCCATCCAATCTGGCCTTGAACACTTCCAGGACATCTCCCACAGCTTCTCTGGGCAACCTCTGCCAGTGCCTCAGCACCTTCACAAGAAGGAAGAAGGAAGGGTAGATTGCTTCCCTTGCCTCAGAGAAGCTGAGCGCTCCAATGATCTCTCCCACCTCTAGTCAAAAGATGAAGTCATGATAATGCAAATCCCAAAGCACATCACCTGTGGGTTTCCAGATCCTCCTCAAAACATTTTTACACAAAACCCATTCGAAGTCTACTGTCTTCAACAACAGTAGACCTAATATTTAGCAGGAAAAAAGTCCTTTAAAGGCTCCTTCTCTCTGAGAGCTCTCTAGAAGATCTTCCATTCAGCATAAATACGTTACATCCAGGATGGCACTGAGTGGATACAGTAAGCCAAATATTTAATTTTTTTCATTAATAACAGGGCTGGTGTTGATGATGACGACTATTTAAGCCAATACCCTGCAAGGCCAGACTCCATGCTGGTTACGTTTAGAATTACAATTTGCAATATTCTTGGTCATTATGCTGTATTTAATGTTTTAATGTTTAAGCCAAGGTATTTTAGAGTCACGCAGTACCCACTCAACCATCCAACAAACACTTGTGGAGATGTTACCTCTACAAAGCAAACTTTGCTCTATTGGGAGCACTCTGAGCTCCATAAATAATGTCACATGAAGTTCAGGTGCCAGAAGCTCAGTAACTACAACGTCATTCTAGTGGCAAACACAGCTTATATTACTGCTTACTGATTATTAACTAATACTGATAATTAGCTGATAATTAACTAATAATTATTGCTTACAGATAATTAACAAACATGCCACTGTTACAGCATTGCAGCCATGTATCTCTTTGAAATGTGCTCCTCATTTGGTGCCCGGACCAAGTTGGAGAGGAGAGACGATCAGGCTGGATTAACTCTTTGATGTGCATTCCTCTTTAGTGGAAAGGAGAAGGAAAAAGCATTTCTTGGTGGCAGTGAGTGCCACAGGCAGCTTTCACACAAGCAAGTGAATGATTTCATTTTAATGAGGGACAAATTTTGATCTTATTGATGAACCATGCAAATTATTACCTAGGAAAATAGAAGCACTTCTCACTTCAGCCACTCGCGTCCTCTGAAAGACCCAGCCGAGATGGATGGCAGCACTGGACAGAAAGCTATTGGCCACTTTAGCAATGAGCCTCACAAATATTAACCCTATATAAATAAATAAGGTCTTGACTTCACAGAGACTGATCATTGGAAATAGAGACAAAATTGCTCATTCTACAAACCCCCGCTTAAAGAAAATACATGGGTAAGAGAAGAATTTAAAAAAGATTAATGGATGTTGTCACAACCTTCTCTAATGACAAACAAGGCTGTCAGGGCAGGTCTCTGGCCCAGATCACTCACAGCATAGCCTAGGCTTGGGCTAGGAAAACAAATGCTCACCTGTCATGGCACTGCAGTACTTTCATTCGACTCCTTATAAGTGCCACTGATTTAGGCACCAGGAGATATTCGGAGCGGTTTTATCATCAGCAGCCAAGTGAACTGCCCTTCTCCCTCTCCTTCCAGCATGCTGCTCAATCATCTCTCTTTCTGTAACTCACTCTCTCCATGTCTCTTCCCTGTCAAGGGGATGAAATGCATGAAAAGGTTGCACCCCTCTTACGCACACCTTTCAAAACCCAAGTAGCAGCAGGGACAGATCCAGTCCCACACGGCTGGAACTGGGGCTGGGGCTATGCCGGAAACCCACTAGAAACATTCCCTCGAGCTCACTCCATTGGCTCAGCAGGCAGAGGGTGAGCAGGCATCTACTTTCACAGCCTGTTTCCAGTTTGGGGGAAAAAAACATTCACACTTCTCAAGATATTACATCAAATACAAATGGCACGAGGGTTTCTGCCATGTTGCTGAGCTCCTCAGTGAGGAGAGATTAAGCAAGGACAATGAATGGCTGAAGTGACAAGGAAAAAAAAGTGCATGATTTCCCAGAGGAAAAAATAAATTATGATACTGTCCCAGGTTTTCCATCTTGCTGTTGACTATGCTAGCACAGTCTTCATATAAAAATCATACAAAATGGCACTGGAAGGGATTTTGATCACTTCTCCAAATAGAGGGTCAGCTGCATTCTCTTTTTGTAGACAATTTGATAAGTTACATAGTCCTTAATATCAAGATCAAAATGAGTGCCATGGCATTGCAGCAGTACCACCAAATTGAGGATTGACTTTATTTCCCTGGAGATACCTGCAGGCTGTCTTTAGACTCAGGCAAGCACCACTGCACATCCGTGCCTGGTAAGAGCAACAGTGATAAGGACTAGACTATTTTTGTTTATTTTAGGTATAAAATCAAATTCAAGCATTTCAAAATACAGAGAAAGGAAGGTCCAAGTTCACATAAGCACATCTATGCAGGATTCAGGTGCTTGAACAGGTTGGCACCTTTTGGGTTGTAACGCAACGGGAATCCCTTCACTCAAGGGCTCCTCCCAACAGACATGCAGATGTTTCAGGACAATGACCTGGAGGTCACATCCTTCTGCTACGTCCAGCAGAGAGTTATTTGGGCACAGAGGGAAGCAGAGACGGTGCCAGAAGTGTCTTGAATAGATGTGACCTCATTCTGAGAGCGCTGTAGTAGGGACACCATCAGATGTACTTTGTATACATCTGTAAGTGTGTTTAGTGGAAACTGCTAAATTCCTCTGCTGAGAGATAAGGATCTCCCTGGACCCAGAACAGACTTTTTACTATTCCACTTGCAAAGGGTACTTCTTAAAAAATTGTTTGTTTCTGCACCATTATTGTGCCTGAATGGATTGTATTGAGGGCTTGTGGTACGTACAAGTACAAATGGCCTTGCTTAAACAGAGCAATATCCATTAAATAATAATGAATCAGTGAGAGCCTCATTTTGGGACATGTCTAGCTGAGTTAAGTATTCTCCTGCATGCATAATTGTCCTCCTTCATTCCAAAAACTTCAGTTATTGAGTTTTATTTGCCTAGGAGTACAATATGCATCAGAATCTGTAACACGTCACCCTCCATTCATGCACTGGAATTTGCCACGCCCAAGCTACAAGATGTTGTCTGCAGGAACCCACAAAGATGTTTGTGATCCCAAAGAGTCCATCTCCCAAGTGGGACTGGTCTCCTTCCCAGAGGTGTTCACAGTCATCTTGTGCTTTGAAGCAAAACTGGCAATTTGCATTTAGTCTTTGCCTTTACCACAAACAGCTAAGAAATAATAATGCACGTATCTCCTTCACAGCTCTCTCTTGTCCTCAGTTTGCCATAAGCAGTAAGTCTTTCCACAAAGAGACTCTTTGCAGGCTGGCTAAAACTGAGAGACTATAAAATTCACCGTGGCCTACAAGCGTGAGGTTCATATGGTTGTAAACTGCAGCATTTTGCAAAGTGGTAAAGACAGTGTCTTCTGGCTCCATCCTTGCCTGAAATATAAAGCAAGATCTACTAAAAAAAATGGACATCTTGGTATGGAAATCTCCAGGCTCCTTCCAAGCTGGTCTAGTCTAATCATAGCCAGACTTCATATGCAGATAAATTCATCAAGAGTACTTTTCAAACAACAACAAGAAGAAGAAAATGAACACCGCTCATTTTACATTGCCTGATTTTGTTTATAGTCTATGACAGAACTGATCATTCCATATACATAAACATGACTTCATTGATGTTTCTTAGTCCTGGGCTATTCTTCTGTGCCTGGAGGGGTTATCAGTTACAGGTCTCAGTTTCAGGTCAGACACCTGGAGACCACCACGCTCATATTTTGATGGTCTTTGAGAGCTAATGCATATTGCTGATCAGCTGATCCAGTCCAGAGTGGAATTAACCTTATGTTTACAGAGAAATTGGATTTCTAATGTCAGCGAGCAGCCTGGGCATTTCTCCTGTATGTCTGTGCACCTCCTGAGGACAGGTAGCCTAAAGCCAGTGTCTAAGATGGAGGTTTTGTCATGGTAGCTGCCTCACTTTTGACTGAAGAGGGACCTGACATCTCACCTGCATGATGTCTGGAAGCCCAGACATGGACATGAAGCCCAGACATGGATGTGAAGCCTAAATGGCTTCTCTAGGACTGGCTTCCCAGCAGCAGTACATGAGAGATCCATTCACACCAGGGGGATGTGTAGAGCCAAGAGCTGCCACCGCTGGAGGAAAAGAGAACACCAAGTATGGGAATCCCAATCTCATGCTTCCCCACATTACTGTGTCCACATTCTGGGAGTCCTTTACAACAGGCAAAAATGGTGGAGGGACAGGTTGGCCTCCTGAGCAACTGGATTTAAGGTTTGCCTGTCCCACTGCACCTGCATGTTCCAGCTGGAAGCCAGAAGCACAGAGCTCTTCCCAAGGGTGGAAAACAGCAGAGGAAAAGCCCTGTATTGTCTCCTTCAGAGATTTATTCCAAAAGATGGCTTCACTGAGCAGCTGTCACTCACCTTCAGATACAGCCAAAATCAGCAGCATTCATCTTTAGAGGCCAAATTTTTGGAAGTGCTGAGCACCACCATCTCCCATAGGGAATGTGGCTACTCAGTACCTCCAGAAGAGAAGCTCCTGGATGCCAACACAGAAAGCACCAGCAAAAAACTCCCCAGTCACAGCATCAAACCATTCTCCCCTGGGCGTGCCCTGATGTTTCCTACCACTACAGTTCCAACTTTTCTCCAGCATTTATTTGACACAAAGAGCCTGTTACCCCAAGGAAATAGTTTCTTCCTCTATTGACATTATAACTTTATTGAATTTTATATTAGGTATTCTGAAATATTTACCAGCAGGGTTAGATATTATTGTATTTTTTAACTAAATCATGTTGAAGGCACAGAGGGAAAGGGCCCACCTAGAGCCACGGCACCCATCCGCAGTGCTGGAGGACTGGGATGTACCTTGCTCTGCTTCTGCCCTCCTGGATGTCCCCAGGGCATGATATTTTGCCTTTCCTGAACGGATTTGTCACTTTAATAATGAGATGGAAAGGGAGGGGGCATTTTCCCCTGTGTCTTGGTGTCCAGTGGTGATCTGCTTCATCTCCCCACCACCACTGCCACCGCAGTGCTAAGACAGAGAAGCAGAAACAAGTGTTGGAGAAAATTCAGTTTAGCCGATAATATTTTACAATAATACAATAACAGCCACTCATAAAACAGTCCCTGACCCATAAAATTTACAATGTAAAGCAGACATATAAATGGAACAAAAATGGGAATAGTATAATGATGGAAACACATGGAGCAGGGAAGCTGTTGACTAAAGCTATCCAGCCATGCGTGGTCAGAGGCAAGAAGTGATCCCAGCCTGGGAACTCGCCATCCTTGTCCAGCACCCAGCAGAAAACCTCTCCAGCAGCCCTTTTCCAGGAGCAGTTATCTGTCTATTGACTGACATGCTCCCATATCCAATACAGGCTTCATCTAGCAGGCAGCTGCTATCAGCCAGAAAGGACCTTCTTTCTCCAAGAGATCCAAGGTCTATATCCATGGCAATTTCAGTCAGCTGAGTGCAGACAATAGCCACACTTATCTGAAATGCTGCAATACTGGCAGCTAATGCACACTAAGTTAATCACTGGCATATTTGTAGACTGCCAAGTATATAATAGTGCGATAATGAATTTGTATGGCTGGGCCTATAAAAACTTTGCTTTTTATACTCAGGCATTTTAATTGACACAGAAATACGTTTTAAAAGAGAAAGCAGGCTTGATGAGGTCAGCTTAAATTCCTTGGTATAATTACCAAGTCCATTGAACACAAATCTGAAATCATTTAGGTTAAGTTAATAACTTATGCCTTTAGTTTATAAGCACCACATTACATCTCAGACAGCTCAGATCTTGGCTTTGCTAAAGTGGCCTGGCCTTTAATAAATTCCTCCCCACGTTTTTCATGTTATAGTTCTTTTACAATCATGGTTTTCAAATGGCAGTGCAGGTACAGTGTGTTTAAATCACCATAAATTAGAATTTCTTTTTTCTGGCTATAGCACCTTTATTGCAAGTTGTCGACTTTTCTTTCAGCCATAAAGGTTATTACAGGCGCAGGTCGGAAATGAAAAATACACCAGGTGCCGCCTGCAGATGTCCCATGACAGACCCCTCCTGGAGCAGAATCACTTTCAGGGTTTTCCAGGGTGGTTCTGTACAAATAAGTAAATTTTTTTTATCAGTTTGGTTACAACGACCTTCGCATTTACCACCTCCTGTGTTGGGTTTGCACGGCAAGGTTTTGGTTGCAGGGAAGGCTACAGTGGTGGCTTCTGTGAGAAGCTGCCAGAAATTTCCCCTATTTCCAATGGAGTCATAAAAGGAGGGGAAAAGAATGTTCATCACTCATAGTCCAAGCTGGCATTAAGTACTAGGTCGGACATCTCTCAGGAGGTTGCTTACCATCGTATGATGGGTAAATACCTCTGCTGCTGCCTTCAGCTTGTGCTGCCTTTAAGTTAAATTGGAGTGGCACAGGGGGTCCAAAGTGACGAAGCAATGATGACTATGAATAAGAAGGAGCTTTCTGGAAAGCCTGTAAGAAGAGAAGAGGCTCTGCTTCTTCTCAGCAGCCTGGAGAGAGGCTCTGGGAGGTGGTTTTGGGAAAGTTTGCCTAACCAAAGCACTTAGTGTACATGTGGCTTGAGGTTTGTCCATTCATCGAATGGGACGAACTGCTGATGGACTGAGGATAAGGGAGAGGCAGGGAAAGCATCTCCACTGCCCACGCCAGGATGTGAGAACTGCAAGAATCTGCTTGGGATGCTGAGAGACAGCTGCTTCCCTGCACCTCATCTCCCTGCTCCCTGTGCCCTCTTTCCCAGCCTCCCTCTTCTTGTGCAAGTTCATCTTTCCCAAGGATGTCAATGGATCCCTGCTCACGGTATTAAGATAAGAAGCAAATAATGCTGGGAGGAATTTGCTGAGCCAGCTGGTCTTTTGCACCCTGTAGGATGCACAGACCAAAGAGGCGTCTGCCACACATGTCACACAGATGAAGCCAACTTTGCATTCAACAACTGCACCAAACAAAAGATAAAAGCAGTTTCAGCATAATAGATCATTCAAAGGGGCTCCAAATCCACGCTCCCTCCCCTCCCTTTGTACCCTCTCTCCAGGTTGCTTAGCAAAAGCTGATTTTTATTTCCAATTAAAAGATTTCAGAACAGCTTTTATTTATTATTTATTATTTTTATTATTATTATTGTGTGGCCACTTTGAATCACGCTGCTTCTTTCTAGTCCTTTAATCTAATCAAAAAACTGCAGCACACACAATTCCTTCCTGTGAAATGTTCCTGTGTTTTGTTTAGTGTTTTGCATAGCTACACTCAGGTTCTTGGTGTATTTTAAAGTGGCTCCACACTCATGCCTGAATTGCCACTGGTCCCACCAGCAAAAATGACAGAGGCAGAAGAAGCAAAAAACTCCCCACTAACCCTGTTCCTGAAATCCATTTTTGTCAGGGTTATAGTGGTATCACACAGAACTGTCATGTTTAATGTGCACTGGCTGACATTAAGGCAGAGGCTTGAAATGCAAAGAAACACAAGTACAGTGATTGCAGCATCTTGCGGCAGAGCTCAAGATGCCGCCATTCTCCTGACTGCCAGCCAAGAGGAATTTCCCAGGAGCATGTACAGCCAAACCCTCTCCTCGTGGGGCCAGGAAAAGTGACATTTCATTACCAAGCAGTAAAACAGAGAACCTGTTTACTTCTGTGCAACCTGAGCATTCAAATTCCAGCTCAGGGTTTGTGCTGTTTACGTTAGGGATGAAATGAGCTCCAAACACTGGAACACTTGTGGAGTGCTGTGGGGATCCTGCTTCCAGAGAAGGGCATTTTTCAGAAGATACTGAAGGCAGAGCAACACCCAAGTACTACCAAGTGACTCATGTTTGGTTCTCCAATCTAATCAGAGCGTTTGAAATTCCAGTGGTGCTCTGGCACAGGCTGTGTGTGCACTCACAGGGCTGGCTGTGCTCGGGGAGCTTCTCATTTGAGACTCAAGAAAAGAGGCTGCAAAAATCAGTTAACTCAGCCGCACAGCCATGCAGGTGGATGAAGTAACCCAAAACTGCAGCGTTTTGAATGGTTTGGAGACCAAAGGACTCTGTGGCTGCTGCAGGCAGTACAGAAACAGCAAAGGCAAGGTGATCTCATCCCCCAGAGCACCCCTCACGTGACCAAAAAAAACAAATCTTGCTCAGCTCCCATTTCTGCGGACAGATGAGGAAAAGCCTTCTGCATCAACTGCCCTGGTGGGGACTGTGTCACTGCTGTTTGCTGGTGTTTGGTGGGGAAGGGCACTGCTTTGCTGGGAATGTGTGAGGTTCAGGGCCATGCACTTTTGGGGTACAAGTCTCAGAGGCTACAGCCACCTACATCCCATTTTGGAAGAGGGGCTTAGGTAGCTGGGTTCGGGTTTCAATGACAATTACGCACCAAATCATTCAGAAACGTTTTCAGAAATACTTTAGGTGCCAAATTGCATGTTGGAATTGCTAAGTGCTCCTAAAACTCCACACCGCTGGGATTTAGGAATCAGAGAGCGGGTAAGGCAGCCACATCACAGGTGACATGTGAGCTCGTGCCTGCGCCTTCATCCCACAGCAAACACAAAGCAATTTGGATGGGCTGACTTCTTGGGAAAAGAGTCTGGCACCACCACTATCTGAGCGGAAATTGGCCACGACTGCCAGGAGGGAAACGAAACCCCCTGGAACTGACAAGTGAAATATTTTTCACAGCTGGAGATATTTTTTGAGAGGAAAAAAAAAAGTCATCATTATCAACATTTTCTATTTCCATACTTTTCTTCTGCAATCCCTTCGTGATCAGGAGAGAGTGGGCTGAATACGTTGCAGCAGATTATGCTGCCGTTATTTTGGGACCCATCAGAAATACTGCAATTTTCCTGAAAAATCTTGTTATCGAAAAGTCGTTGCCTAATTTGGCATTCTCAGAGATTTCTGTAGGTGAGATAAGATTTCAGTAAACACACTAATTTTTGGCTACATAACTGAGCTGTACTTTTCTAGTACAGTTAAAATACAGTTCATGTTACAAAGGAGGGTTTCCCCCTGCCTCCATATTCTGAAGAGCCCTCCCAGTCCCAGTCAATTCGTTTCTTTAGAAAGGGATTTCCAGAGCTTCATTTACATCAAACTAGAATTGTGAGGAACAAAGGTACGTCTCATGCCAAGACTACGTTTAAGTTTTTGACTTTTGAATTTGTGAGGTTTTAAGGTTATTAAAGTTCAAAGTGAAGTTTTATTACTGTTCTTATTATGAGCAAACATTGTGTAAAATCTTCCAAGATGTCCAAAATCCAGACACTAACACTTCTTTTTTAATGGCCAGGAGATCATTACAATGATCCTTTGATTTGGCTTCTTTCACAGCCCAGGCCAGATGAACACCTTTGACTCCAACATCTCAAAGCAACATCCACTTACAAAATTGTTCTTTTGTTCTGACACATATGGAGAACCACAATTCTCCACCAGCTGCCTGAAAACCTGCTAAGACACTGGGTAGGGAGCCGAAACAGGATGGGACAACCAGTCCCGTGGCAAACTGTCAATGATCCAGCCACCAATTTAAACTCAGCATCACCAGGGCCTATGAAACTGCAATAGTTTAAATTCTTTAAGGAAGGTGTCCTGGGCTGGGCTTTTTATTGTTCATTTTACAATTCTGTTTATAACTTATATGACATAATCAAATGGAAAACTCGAAAGACAGGAGATAACGGTGACTTCCACGGTGGTTTTCAAGGTGAGGCTGTCAGAAAAGGGGATGTGCAAATACAACTTTTTCCCCACTTAGCTATTTTCTGTAGATAGGCTTAGGCACTTAATATTTTTTAGTGAAGGACAATGGGTGGTATTTCCTAATGAATTTTATTGTGGTCATTCAAAGTGCTGCTCCCTCAAGTGCAACCCTCCCAGTCCATGATGGACGGTGTTCCCTCGGCCGCTTTGGTTTACATCTTAGCACAAATCCACTTCTCCTAGATGAGAGCGATACTCAAGCACGATGACATCTGAAATTGCAGCTACAGGGTCTGTCAGGGACCAGCTGTCAGTGCTCCATGTTTCACAACTTCCCTTTTCTGCAGCTAAACACTGTCGTCTCCATTTTATGAGGAGTAGGACAGATGACCACAGTGCACAACTTCTACGGGGACCATCCCCTGGCTCCATTCATCATCTCATGACTGCAAGTGTAGAAGAAAACCAGCCCCAAACTGATGCAGTGGATAGGGATACCGAGGTGTTTCACTCCCTTGGAAATCCATGGGAGAATACTTATGAGCTACATGGGGCAAGGAATTCAGTCTAGTAGAGCTGTTCACTTAGGGTGGAGTCCAAGCCAATAAATTTAAATAGCAGTGATTTAAAATAATCCCATAAAATACCTTAGTTGCATCTGCATTAAACTGAAAAAGTTTTCTCAGCTCTTCCTCAGTACATGCTACACCTCAATCCTTCCGTTATCCTAGTTACATCTCAGAGGGGGAAATTTTCGACAACTTAATGACCCAGGGCTTGATCCATGGTATAATGAAGGCGTGCAGATATATTCTTTGATCTGTGATAAGCCACGTACCAGAAAAAGGCAGATCAAATTCCCATCTGATAGGAATTATTCTTTATTTGCTTCATAGTGAATGGGGCTGTGAAGCAAATTCTACAAGGAACACAGGAAAACCCTGCTTTCTGCATGTTTTTAACACATGAAAACATAGCCATTTAATTAAGAATAAGAAACAATATCATACTGCACTGATGGAAAAAAAACAAATTTTAGGAGCTGAAAGTCTACCTTTCTTCTTTTAGGACACAATCCTTTTATAAAGCTGAGGAATTCATAAGACCCACAGATGCTTTTGGTGTGTTGCACATCAGAAGTCTCAAATCTTTTCCTGTGAGACTCCATTCGCACCCAGAACAAGAAATGGGTCATGTTTGTTCTAGACAAGAGCCATTTTAGGGAAATTTGGCTGCTTTGGATATTTTGAAGCTACTAGAAACAGCTCAAAACCAAAGCAGCAGGAAACATAAGCAGAGGATATTTTGACAACGTTTAGAGTTTGGGAGGTTTTTTTATTAATTGGTCAGGGATGTCAGATTACAGCACCGTAAATCAGGATCCAACACCCCAAAGTCAGTGCAGTTTCACCAGGAGCCAGACTTTGCTCAGGACTCACGGCTACTCCGTTTCTGCACAGCATTTCCCAGGACTAACAGCCTGTGAACGGTGTCAGTCAAAAACGTGGCCACAATAAAAGGGGGTGAAGCATGGTGACATTTTCTCAGCTAGTCGGTGTAAGCAAACAAACAAAAATACAAAGGGAGGAAAACAGCCTTGGCACAGATGGGCTCTTTTGCATGTTGCTTTCCACACATAGAGCAATTTAATCTAGAGTCAGCACGAGTTAGCAAAGGAATGACAGGTTGTTACAATTACAAGCTGCTTTGGAAGTATTACTATCAGTGCTGCCGCTATTTATGTTTAGTATTGTTATTGATGCTATTAATACTGCTTGTACAAGAGTTTAATGTTACTGTACCGATGTAAATAACATCTGGATTAACAGTTGAGAGAACAACATGATGCAAACCAGATTGATGGCTGAAGACACGGCATTTATTGGGCCACATTTCTGGGCTGCATTCCCGCGGATGTTGTGCACTCACACTGCGAGAGTCAACGGGAGGCTTTTCTAAATAAGCACCCCAGGATCTGGGTTGTGGAAGAGGACATGATGATGTGACTTTTATTTTTTTCCTGCCTCTTCAAGGACAGATTTGTTACCAGATCACAGTGGCAGAACTGACCACAGAAACTCTAAGTCCTTCTAAATTAGCCACTAGGAAGCATTACCCAAGAATTCAAACCAGACCTCATTTTGCATCTTGTTTGTATTATTTGTGGTCTCTGGCTTAACACCACAAACCACCCTTTGCCCCAAACTTCTTTAATCACAACCATAGCAAGGGCTCAGCAGAGACCTGAGTCTCACAGCCCTGAGCACGGAGGAAAAGCTGATACATGCTCCACAAATCATGTACAGTCTTAATACATGATAGGAAAAAGGAGACTGCAATCTAACTTCCCTGCATAGCAAACCCCCAAGGGACTCGGATAAATGTTCACTGCAACAGGATTTCCACTGCAATAAACTTTTTGCAAGTCACTGCCTCAGATGTATGAAAAACCATCCCATTTGCATTAGATGCCATCATGGCACACTGTTAGAAGCCCCCTCCAAATCTCTGGGTCTCTCCCCACAGCTGTCTCCCAAGCCACCCGGCTACAGCAGCGTGATCCAGCTCCCACAGGATGTGATAGCACGAGCAGAAATGCAATCTGGTCCTCTCTGGGTGGCCTGGAGCTGCGCTGGGACACTGGGGATGGGCTTCCCACAGAGGATGGGCTTCAGCTGCTTCAGCACAGGCACCTAATGCCATTTTAGGTGCTGCTGTCTGGCCTCCTGCTCCTACTTAGGTCTGTCCTAAGTCCTGCACCATACTTATATTTAGGCATTTGAATTCCACTCTGAGGGAAGGATCCAGCACAGCAGGTTTAAGGATCACTGCATTCTCCATCAAGGTGCCTGGGGGCACATCAACAGCAGCCTTTTATTCTGGAGCAGATGTGCACTTTGGAAGTGAACCCTCTTACAGTCCTTGCTTATCACGTTTTCATTGGCATCGTGGCACAGGCACAAAGCACTGGGAGGGGATTCCTTCTCCACTAAAGGGCCCTGGAAAATGCTCTTCGGGAGCACATCTAGTAAAGTCCTGCCATTAATGGATACTTAGGAGTGATCCTGGAGTAAAATTCAAAACCACAGTGAGGATTATTTGCCCTTTTCATCAAATGCTTCCTTTTGCAGCTCTGCTCCTCTGGAACTGCACTACATCCACAGCTTGTGCTGCCTGTGGTGGCTGCTGAGGTCACAGGTAAGGGAAAGTGAAGGAAACAGACTGATCTGAGCTGTTGCCAAGTGAGTACATTGCTAGCCCAGGGTCAAAAGGCTGCCCCGCTCCCCAGTCTGCTGATAGGACGTAAAAATGTCCTTAATACATATCCCCCAGCCCAGGCTGGATTCCCCATGAGGATGCCACTATCCCAATTATTTAGGGATTTTTCAAGGTCAGATGTCCTCAGGACATCATGTTCCTCATTTTCCAGACAACATCCCACCGGGGCTGCCTTGCCCCAAGCCACTAAAGTCCCCCTCACCCCAAAATAAGCCCACAGGAGCTGAACCTACTCATCAAAACCCAAAGGTTGCTTTTTTAAAGGTAAAGCTCTCCTTCCTGTCTGGGAATTGCAGACTTTAAGGAAAAGCCTTTCCACATGCTGAATCTTGCATTAATGTGCTTTATATTAATATATAGATGAGGTTCATCCCTGACCCGTCACTGTGTGACAGAAGTTCACTGGGTTTGAGCCGTGGTGTGATTTTGGCTGTTGGGTTCCCTTGGTGCCTAGGAAGGACTAGTGGAGATAGAAATGGCTTGATTTGGTCAATATTTAAATTACAACTTTAAAATAAATTAGCAAAATGCTAAAAAACCTGTGTGTTAAATACAGAATGCATCAAGAAAAATGAGATAAAATACAGCAGCTGTATCCAGGTCGCTCTTCAAGCAGATTTCCTGCAACAGCAGAGAGAAAAAAAATGGTCTTTTGCTGCTGAGATTGTAGTAAACAAGGGCTTGTAAAAGTGCATTAAAGCTGCTTTGTTCCTTTGGTTTATAAATGGGAAGAGCAGCCCCAGGTAACTGCTCTCAGTCACAGGAAGCCTGTGGGAAGTGAAGCCTTCTAGCTAGTGAAGCCAGCTATTTGGAGTTGAAATGCAGTACCTGAAACCCAGGGCCACCTCTCACGTCTCTTCTGATCACTTCAAGTTCCACTAAGTGTCCCCTCCTTTATTTATGGAGCATTTATCCTGGCCATATTTCCAGGGAATGGAAAACTCCCCTGGAGAGGCTTTTTCAAGCAATCACATTAAAAGTTAAGCATCTTAACTTCGTACAGCGGAGTTGTCCCCATGATCAGAATGTACATGCTAAACCCTTTTATACTCTGTTGTACATTGATTATACTCACTTCAGTGGAAAAAGGTAAAAAACATAATTTCCAGCTGCAGTTGCCCAACTTTTATGGTATTTTATATCTATCATTGAAACACTCAGAATGACCCATTCAATTTTACATTACAGGCATTACAATAGCTGTAATCATCACCAGGTTGTGTGATCACCTCCTAAGAATTAGCCATTAGAGAGGGAAACTTGCTTCTCAAAATGTGAAGCCTGCAGGCAACACAGGAAGCAACCTTCCCTATTTGAAAAAGGCCAATTTTTAACTACCCTGGTTTTTAAACCTGTAGCATCAATAGGCAGATTTTACTGACATCAGGGAATAGCACATTCTTGGTCTGAAAGGCAATGGGAGATGAACTGTATGGTTTTGAATAGACACAAAGCAGGCATTGAAGCATCCCAGGGAAATATCCACTCTAAGCTATGGTCTCCCTCTGCAGCTGCTTTGGAGAAAAGGAATCAGTCTGAGATACCCAACCAGTGCTAGCTCAGCCTGCACGAGCAGGGCATTACCAGCCTCCCTAAAACCCTCTGCATGGGCACCTCTCCTCACCCAGCAGCAGCCTCACCAAGTTTCTTTAAGACCAGGCATCTCACTTGTATTTAAAGGTGACCTTCTGGGTTCTCTGTGCTTTCACCGTGGCTTTTCTGCTTTCAAAGCATTTCTTCTTATTCTTTGAGATGCTCATTCTATGAAATGTTCAGAGACGGTTTAGATGTGACTGCATGCCAGCAAATTACCCTGCAGAGCATCTGGCACTGGCATCAGCTGGAGGAATGGGCTGATGCCAGACCAGACCTATTACCTGGCATCCACGTGCCTCTCTTAACCTTTACGTGCAGCAGCCGCTACCCACGGGATGAAGTCGTGTGTCAGGCTGCTGTGGGAAGCGGTGCCTGTGCTCCAGAGCAGGGAGTGCAAAGAAAGAAAAGACATTTCCTCTTGATAGTGCAGAGAAGGGAGTTTTGGAAGGACTTTGGGAAGGTCTGTTCGCTCAGACTACTGAGGTAAGAGGAAAGTACTAGCCATTGAATTTCATTGGGAAGGACTCAGAAAAGATCATCAAGTAATAGTCAGCCCCAGAAGATGGTTTTCCTGTGAAACAAAGACTTTTAGAAAACATGATAATCCTTTTAAAACAGGCTAGTTTTTGGCAGTGGTTGTGTTTTATGGCATCCAAAGATGATCCACTGGAGGTACAACTGGTTTACCCATCCTAAGAAAAAACAGCATGAATCCCTTTAACATGCATAACATGTGTCCCATTTGTGGAACTTGCTCATAGATTAATTTTACTCATTTTTCTATCTATTACTCCCTGAGGAAATGAGTTTATCTTGAAAATCCTACATCAATGGCAGCAGAATACTCTGGAGATCTGAGCAGAGTGGGTCAAGTTTACTTTCTGGAAAATGAGTAGTTCATGTTCCAGGTGATGCACATATGGTTACTCAAACAACTGCACCAACAGATATCAACTGTTTTCACTTCTTCATCTGTTTTATTCTTTAAAAAAAAAAAAAAAAACACCCATGGGCAAGGACAATGAAGGAAGTGAGAAGGCTATTCCAAATCCTCTATTCCACTGATGTCTAGAAACAAAGATCCTCTGACATAGCATATTTCAATGTCCTTTGTTTAACCTCCCCCCTTGAAAGATCTGAACACAGAGCCTTTGTTTTCTGGTGCTTTGTAGGCTAACCTACAGGTTATGCTTTGATAAATGTCCAATGAGCTAAGGAAACATCAAGGCTTTTCCTCAAGATGTGTAGTTGCTGTTTTGTCTGACATCTTCTATTCTTGTTAGACATTACCATAAGTATTTAGGAGGCCCTTTTGCCTCTGAAGCTCCTGTTTGCTGTTAGCATAGCAGGCTAAAGTACCCAGTGCTGGTGTTTTATCCATTATAGCCACTTAGGACTTCACCAGGTCCTTTAAAATTCACACTTCTGGCTCTGTCTCAGGAGAGCAGGCAGTGAGTTTCATCTTTACAAAACAATCACGTCCCCGGGGCCTGACACACTTTAAAGCAAAAACGGAAACCCAATAGGTGTTACATTGTGGTGCTCGGGAAGCAGGAGGCTGGTAGCAAATTACTTTTCTGGCATAACATGAATTCACTGATGGCAAAGTTCCTAGTACAGCCATGGCCAGGCATTTTATTCCTGATATACAACAAAATGTATACATTCCTTCAGTCTCCAGCTCAGAAACACTAAGTTGATGAATTCATCGGCAGTTACCGACCTCGTACTCCAAAGTCAGGACAGTGCTGGTACAGGGTGTTACTGAGGCTGCCTCCCAGGGAGGGTGTGCTCTAGTGTAGGTCTGAATAGAAAAGCCTTTAATGCCATCAGTAGTGACACACAAAAGACTCTGGAATAGAAATTGGAGGGATAAACCTGTGTGACAACACAGGAGAGGAGGAATTCCTGCTGTAAGGGCCGCTCGCTCTATGCGTTGTACTTTGCTTCATATTTTCATTGGTCTGAGATACTGGGTGCACTTCTATCCCAGATTATAAATTGCCCTAAGTGCCTTTCCTCTCAAGAGCGTTCCCCTGAGCAACCTTTCCTGTCTGAGGTTAGCCTCACGACCATGCGAGGTCACCTGAGTTTGAATTTTTTCAATGCAATTTCAGGTGAAACTCAGGACAACATAGTCTCCGTCAATACCCAAGTGACCAGGACGAAGACCTGTCTAAACTGCTCTGTCTACCTCCTTTCTCCATGGTCGAAAGGCATACGATGCCTTACCTCTGGAAATAATCACTAGGCAGTGTCTACATCCCTCAAGAGAGAAATGACAGAATTCCAGTAGGAATAGAAGGGCAAATTACCTCCATGCATCCAAGATGAAGCATGATCCACTCCAGAGAGGAATCTTCATTCCTTGCTGAATATTCGATGAGCTAAGCAGGTTCTCAGTTGCCCATGAGAATCTCTATGTTTAGATTTGCCGTCCTGTCCTTTGGTTCCCATCAAAGCTGGTCATCTCAGGTACGCCAGGCTGCTTGGATAGATGCCATTCAGACTTCCCATGCTTCCCACAGCTAATTTTGGTCAATATTTGCACATAATAAGGCCTATCAAAGCTCCAGAGAATGTTGCAGATCCAGAGAGGTGGATATAATGAGCATGAGCCCCTCAAGCACTGTATTGGTGCCAAAAGCAACACCACCCATGATCCCCTTGTCTCCTTGCCCAGCCATCCTCTTCCTCTGCTCTTCCAACTGCAAAAATGAGGTTCACCCCTGAGTTTTCAGCCAGATCAGGAACTGGGGCTGACCTTCACCTGGCAGTGCAATTACAGCTGTCAGGGCAAAGGAGGAGGCAAAAAAACATGGCCTGGGGCGGTGAAAGGGTGCAGAGGCCTCTTCCAGCTGATGGCCCAGTCTTCAAGCTGCTCAGGGAACAGTACCTTTAAAGGTGCTGCATTCTGACAGGACTGTTCTCACATGAGATGTGAAAACAGAAGCCCTGACCTCTTGTGGTCATTAAACACCACAAAACCAGTAAATTGCAATTTTCCTAATTCCTTAATCTTCTGTCTGAGTATTTTCTACCATACATGGTCAAAACTCCAGTGGCTGGATTCACACCAGCTAAATCTTGTTGGGATGGCACCAACCACAGGTATCAGCATTTTTTCAAGCCCTCCAGAAATCTTGCCTGAAAGGTAGCTCTGTCCAACAGCAGAACCAAACTTCCCTCTGCAAGTATTAAAGAGCTGCCTGGGCTACAACATCATTCACAATTTCAGGATTGTTTTACAGACAGATAGCAAACCACGTAAGTAATTCATGGCACGTTTGGGAGAAGTTAAAGATGAACTCGCGTTTAAAAGATTCATACCTGCCTCAGATGCCTGGGGCTGGAACCAAATAAAATACAGTCTCCTGGTTTATTGTACATGGTGAATGATGAATGGTTGCTTTAATGGTAAGGAACTCGTTGGGACAGAACGCAAACCAGCAGTGCCAGAGTGTGAGGTTAATACATATCAGGAAGCTGCTGCATTCCCTGAGGTCAGAAAAATGGGGCTGCTCCCCCTGGGCAGCTGCAGAGAGCAGGTAGAAGGCAAAGGGAAGCCTACAAGCACCTGTACCACTCCAAATAGACATGCCCAAAAATTTCCTGATGGTTAAATGCACCAGGTTCTTGCCCCTTGCTATATGCTGATTCCCTTAGTGCAGGAAAAATAGCACATAGCATCATTTGGAGCACCTTGCTGCACCTCCTGCTGCCAGAGCAGCCTCCTCAGGGCAAGCTCCCATCACAGGCTACTGCTGAGGTAATTACTGTTGGTGACAAAGTGGGAAACTGCACCGTGTCCCTTCAGAGAGGTGGAATAAGCCGTAACGGGAGAGTGAACGCGTGCTGCATGCACGGGAGCCCTCTGTGCCAGTGCAGGGCACACACACTGCCTCCCCTCTTCACCCCGTGGCACCACAGGGGCTGGAATCCCAGAGGGCCAAAATGGGAATGAGCCAAGGGTCCTGTCAGCATTTACCCACCCGGTTTCACCCACCCTTCAGCCATTCAGGTTGGTGCTTGTGCAGCGCCACAAAGGATCTTGAGCCGGGATGAGGCCTTGCGCTCCAGGAGCAGCAGAAAAATACCGAAACCTCAAAACATGGTAACGCTTACTTTAATTCTGCAAACACTGCAAGTAGCCCTGATGACAGTACATTTCATTATTAAGCTATTAGATAACATAAACACATTTTGGAAGCATCTAATTTTGTATGTTACTCGTTAAAAGTATTTCCGTCCACGTGGGTTTTCCTCCTAAAGAACACGGAGTGCATTTATGAATAAATCTCTTTTCAGCTGTTTTCCCTGAGAGTAACAAAAGGTGCAGCTCCTTGTCATGTTATGAGTCTCCCCCTACCACACAGAGTGGAAGGAGCAGGATGCAGCTCTGCATCCCTCCTCTCTGCACAAGCACCCTCTGCCTCTGCACCAACCAGGCTCAGGCAGGGCTGTGCAACACCCACAGAAATGCACACATATATTGCCTCTCCCAAGCTTCCTCAGCTGGCTGTTTTCAAGCATGCACAAAGCTCTTTTTCTTTACAAAAAAAACCCCCCAAAAGGCATGAGAAAGAAAGAGCCTCCAGACCCCCCAGAGGCAGAGCAGTGGCCTTGCTTGTATTAATACTCAATTCCCCCTCAGATTTTTTTTTTTTTTTTGGTGCTGCAATTCTTGAGGACTCCCATCATTTTAGATATGGGGAAACTGAGGCACAGAGGTGGGAAAGGGTGGAGCAATGGTCACTCAGGTGGGACTGCACTGAGTTCTTCCACTCACACAGCTACATTGTCGGAACTAAATGATCTTTAAAGTCCCTTCCAACCCAAACCACTCCACAATTCTGTGCTGGCAAACCTCCAGTATGAGTGCAGGTGATTGTATTAAGGATTTTCCCATTGCAGACACGTCAGTGTTGTTACAAGCCCACGTGAAGGTGACCCCTGTCACTGGAGAAACAGAAACCTTCACAGGGAAATAACCACAGATTCTCCCAAAAATCTGCATGCATACAACTCTCTCCTGTGGTTTTGGGTTTTTTTCCTGATTCCTCACAATGTTTGGCCAACACAAATCCCCTATTAATATCCCAAAGACCTCCTGCACAGTGGGGTTCATTGCAGGTTTGTATAAAGCATTTTTTGACATTTACAAAACCCAAGGAATTTTATGCATTTGTGAAGGCCACGTGGCTGCCACTGAGGAACACAACAGCTCACAGGAGCCCTAATTAATGCCACTTACTCTTCCCATTGAGCTGCCTTGACTCTGTCATCACTGTGGAATGAGGCAGGAGATGTCATGGGGGGCAACCACATTGGTATGGACCAACCCCATGTCACCAAGCCTGGGACAATGCTGGATCACAGGAGGCTGTGGGCACTCCTGGACCATATTTTGTAACCCATGGAGAGTTCTTGCAGAGCTGCCCATGTCCTCCGGCCATGCAGGAAGGTCAAAGGAAGGTATCAAACAGCCAAGACATGAGTGTTGCAGCTTGAGTCCATGCTCTAAAAGAGACTGAGGTGCTGTAAAACTTTTCCCAGTGTTGTAGGAGAAGGTAAATGCACAAAGGCACCCAAGGAGGAGCACGGTGCGTGTGGGTGAGCGTGTGCACAAGCACATGCAAAAAGAGGGAGAAACGAGAGAAACAACACAAACCTCACACTGAAAATTAAAGCAAAGTCTTTTTTGGGAGGCAGTTCTGCCCTGTCCTCTGCTGAGGGGGGAGAAGTGGGACTGGTACCTCAGACAACCAGCGTGCACAGCATGGGAGAGATGCTCCCACACACCGAACCCACTCAACCATTCTCTGCAACGCTTTCCCCTCAGCAGAAGGGCAAGGCACCGGCATTCCAGCTTCTGCTCTGCGGCACGGGGCTCTCACCAGGATCTCTCTTTCCCAAACATATGATGCACTAATGACGCCACCCAGGAATGACAAGCAGCTTAAGAGCTGGCTCTGCCCTCTGGACACCTGGCATGCTAAACCGTGTAGCGAGCGGCATGTGCTGGCTTGGGAAAAAGCCATCCCCGCTTTGGACAGCCACCGGGCCCAACTGTTAATCCAGGGCCTTCATCTCCCCTACTGCTATTAATATGAGAAGAGAAAGGAAAAAAAATCCAAGAGGAACAATTGACTTGACCCCTGAAGAAGCTGTTACATTACTGATTCAAACCGCAGATGATGAGCCACGATAAGACAGAGTAAGATAACGGTGAATTAAATCAGGGAAAGCTCATGCAATGTCTAATTGTTGTAGAATAATCATATCCATCTCTAAATCAGATCAGATTTTATTTTCTGACACTTAAGGATCAAAACTTGTCATAATGTGTAGGAAAATGTGTTGTTTCTCCCAGGTAACAAGTGTCAGGACAAGAGGAAAATGGTTTCAAGTTGCACCAGGAGAGGTTTATATTGGATATTAGGAAAAGTTTCTGCACGTTGGAATAAACTGCCCAGGAAAGTGGTGGAATCACTGTCCCTGAAGATGTTTCAAAAACATGTAGATGGGGTGTTTAGACACAAGGTTTAGTGGTGGACCTGGCAGTGCTGGGTCAGTGACTGGAGTAGATGATCTTAGAGGTCTTTTCCAGCCTCAATGGTTCTGTGATTCTTTGAAAAGCTCAACACACAGCACCCAAACCTGGACACTGGTGCTGAGGAGCTGCTGCAGGAGGTCAGTGGGTCAGTGCTGGGTCTGCCAGCCTGAGCACTGCCAGGGCAGAGGGAGCCAGCTACATGAGAGTCTGTCCCCAGGGAAGCTCTGCTTGTGGTTCTCACCAGGGCTGGAACTGTGTTCCTTCCTCACACATAAGGGTTTATGTCATTGCCATTGCCCGTGTTTTCACAGTCTTAATTTAGTGTTCAATTTGGTGTTGTTACAAAAGGTTTCCAGGAGAGTACAAAACCTAGACAAGGGTCAAGAACAGCTGTTAGGAAGTCCTTCCTTCAACTCAGAGGGCCACAAATTTAGATGAGCTTAGACAGTGACTTTTCCTATTCCTCTAGTAAGGGTGGCAAAATGCAAAAATGTTATTTCCAAAGGAGACCAACACCTGAACATTGCACGACTTCACCTGCAGAGAGAATTGGCTCCTGCAGAACTTCAGCACTGCAGAAAAGATGACGAGATAAAGTCACAAGACCTGACCAGGCAGAGAAGGGTAAGGGAGGACAATCCTTACACTGTTTTCTCCATGAAACAGAGGCACAGGGCCCTGGAACCTCTCTTTTTCTCAAGCATAGAGCTATCCCTCCTCCTGCTCAGCGAACCTTTGGTGCTGGCATTCAGTATCTTTCTGCAGAGCCACCCAGAGATACCACACACTGAAGTGATGAAGAGCAAAGGCTGCATATTCATCAGAGGTGTCCTTTGGACTGAGAGTATAATTGCAAGGACCATCAGCTTTTATATTTAGGTCCTACCTGCGCACAGAGAGCACAGGTAACTGCTCCATGCAGCTCCTCAGGTCAGCCACAAAGCAAATCCTCTTCTATCACCAAAGCCATCCATGAATGTGCAGATTGCTCTGTCCACGGGAGAAGTGTCAACACTTGGTCCCAAACTCTACTCAAGAACGAGAGGAACCCGTGCTGCAGCCCCCAGCACACAGACAAACCATTAGCTATCAGGAGTCTGAAATAAAGTTCTACCGTATACCATGTAAAAATAAATAAAACAAAGCCCTTTTCTAATTAAATAAATGATGAAAGGGAAAGCTAAGAAGTGGTGCAGCTGGGAACCCTTTGAAATAATTAGATCTACCTACTTGGCTCTAAAGTTTTTTTACTATCAGGAACATCAAGAAGGGTGTCAGCAAGAGACCTTCTCATTTCTTAGGTGAACAACACTGAGGGATTTAAAACCTATTGAGAGAAGCCTGGGATTCTTTAAGTTCACTGAAGCCAAAGTAATTCACCCTGAATGCAGGCCCTGAAGGTGACTGTGGAGCTTAGAATAAGGATGTCAACATGGTGCTTTCATCAATTGCTAGTGGAGCTGGTACTGCACATGGAGCTTGCCTTGACCATTTAATTAATAAAGGGACCCACGCAGCTGGAATTAACGTGAACTTTCAAAGCATCAAAAAGTCCAGAGAAGGATCAAGCTGATATTTTCATTTATATATATTAGCTTATTCTGAGCCATTGTTGTGCTCCTCATTCACATGATACAGCAGCCTCTTACTCAGACACACACCCTTACATACTTCCTTTCATTTTACCTCCACAGTGCTTCTGTGTGATGGGGGCTATCACCAATTAACACTGACAATGGGAGCTGGAAGGGAATTTTAGCAAGCACAGCAGGGTTTTTTTCTCCCCAAAATCTTTGAGGAAAGGGATTATTTCCCCCCTGCCCTCCTCCCTCCAAAAATGGTGAGCTCCATGCCAATGTTTTTCTCTGATCCTTTTTTCTATTCTTGATTTTACTCTGTCTCTTTTCCTTTTTCTTTCATTTAACACCAAACTATAGCAAGGACAATCCTTCAAAAACATTTTCATTCTAGTGTATTGAACAGAACTGGCTTCAACCCTGCCAGGTCAACATGGTCATTCCACTCCTCAGCACTCCGCAGGGTCCTATAAATTAGCCCGTGAGAATCCAGCATTTATGCTTCCCCCAGTCCATGTAAATACTGCTTTTCCTCTTCTTCCTGTGCCAAGGGGCAAAGGTTTCAATCAGTATTATCACAAAATAATATTTGATAGAATGTCGGTCTGTTTACAGACCCATCAGTTGCTTTTTCACTCCAGTAATTCTCAAGGTGGGACTTCTGGTTGAATCAGTCCACAAACAGGGGGGACAGGGATTTTGAACCAACCCAGATGGTCTAATCGAGCACAAGACTTTGGGCTCAGTGCAGGCATCACTAGGTCACTTTTTCTACTTTGTATGTTCATGAGAACGGAACGTAATGATCTAATTGTCACTTCTAGCCTTGTGTCCTACTGATCTTTGGTACCACAGGTCCACCAACTACCCTGGCTTCATGGTTAAGCTCTGTAGATAATCGCCATCCAAGCCCCAGTGGATCACTATCCCAGATGCTGAGGAAGCATGCACTTCAATCAGCCATGAATGTTTTTGTTAGGTGGCAAAGCAAGTAGAAATGGCTTCATATAAGCCCCTTGTTCTTGGGAACGTTACCTCTTTAAAACTGATATCATCTGCTATTTTCAATTAAACACCCACTGAGGCCATCACAAATATTCCTTGCGATGGCCTCAGTGGGCATTTGATACAATTTTACAGAGCAAGAAACTGCCTCCCGAGCAACGTCCTGTCCTTCGGATGAGGCATAAAGCTGAGACTGTGAGCAACAGTGAGCACAGCAGAACACAGTTTGTCAAGAGCAGGACAGCTATCTTTAGTGTCCTCACCCATCTGCCTGCACTGAGCTCCTCTCAGGTTTTCAGGTGGCTGTCATTTGTGCTGTTCTAAAGCCATCAGCCAAATTCCCACCTCAAGGCCAGGCCACATGGGTGCTGCAGCCTGTGTGTTCATCAGAGCTGCTGTGCTCCAGCACAGAGCAGCGGATTCAGAGTTAGCCTTTTGTGCAGTAGTCTCATTTTGGGAATCATCCTAAACATTGGGATAGTGGGGGAGTTAGAGAAGAATCCATTTACTGGCATGTAATTGACACCAAGAGCTCTGGGGGAGTTAGGAAAAATGTGATGTCTGTGGTGTGTGAGTGTGGTAGAAACTGTCTGTGAGTGACAGAGGGAGCAGCTGTCGGGTTACCTCCCAGTGACATCTTTCCAAAGAGGAAACTCGAGGAAATTTCTGGATTAAACACTACTCGGCGTCGAATGCCACTTCAGTATCTTTTAGCAGAAACCCAATGTCTCTCAGAAAGCCTCAGTTAAATATTTTGGTAGCTCCTCTGGCTGTTCCTCTCTACAGCCTGACAAACATTTCACACTGGTTGCACAGCTTTTGGTTGGAAGAAATCCCAGCTTTGTTGACACTGACTTCAGTCAGCTTCAGAGGGCCTCTTAACTCTGCTTTGGGGCTTGTCAACACACAGCGGACTGAGACACAATGCCAGCAGGCAGCTCCTCCTAGAAAACATTCTTTGAATCCAAATTGTCTTCCAGGCACTTTTAAAATAACTTCATATTGTGCGAGTTACGTGCTTGTCAGAAGAAAAATCTGGGTTAGTCCCTCATTGTTCACATTTACGGAGGGTCGTCTTCCCATTCCTGCACCAGCAGCCCCAAAAATATCACACCCTGATCACCCAAATGTCTTCCACATGGCAATGTACAACCAAACACAGCTTGGTGCTGCCGAGTAATAACCATATGTGAAGAGAGACAATCACAATAGCACTTGGAGATTATTTACACTTAGGAAAAAACTCCATGAGAGGCAATTTTTGACTTCTTTTACACGTACGATCAAGCACCATTATGTGGAAAGCTTCCACTACCCATTCTGCCTGTGATCTCCAGCAGCAAAAAACCACTTTTACTCTGACATGGATATTGGTATGTTTAGTTCTGTTCAATCAATGCACTCCTGGGGTTCATAGAATCACAGAATCACTGAGTGGCTGGGGTTGGAAGGGGCCTTTAACACTGCCCAGTTCCAGCCCTCACTGGGGCAGGGACACCTTCTACTAGACCAGGTTGCTCCAAGCCCCATCCAACCTGGCCTTGGACTCTTCCAGGGATGGGACATCCACAGCTTCTCTGGGCAACCTGTGCCAGGGGCTCACCACCCTCATAGTGAAGAATTTCTTTGCAACATCTGCTGTCTTTCAGTTTACCCCTTATCCTGTCACAACAGGCCCTGCTAAAAAGACTCTCTCCACATTTTTTGATCTTCTCATCAACAACCACTTCCAAGTCCTTCCCTGCAAGACTGCTCTCAACCCGCTCTCCACCCAAGTCTGTACTTGTGCTTGGAATTGCCCCTGTCCAGGTGCGGGACCTTACACTTGGCCTTAGTGGACTTTGTGAGGTTCACACAGCCCCACCTGTCCAGCCTGTCCAGGTCCCACTGGATGGCATCCCTTCCCTTCAGTGTGGGACTGCACCACACCGCTTGGTTCTCATGTCAGATGTCTTTAAAAATACTTCACCACCTGCAAAACAATAAACCTGCACAGGAAGCAGCCCTTGTACATTTCCCACTTTATTCAAAGGAGAAAGCAGAGAAATAGCATCAAAGAGAGAACTTTTCTCGTGACTCAGTAAGTGTAACATCAAAGAGTAGTTTTATTACAAGCCCTGTTTTACTAGAAGATATTTATGAAGACCCAACTGAAGATGCTGTAGCTTACAGAAAGGAGAATTATTTACTCCTATGAAAGAAGAACCTAGAAACCTTTAGAAGGTTAAAGCTCTCTTGTGCTAGTCTTGGTATTAATAGTTGAAGACATCTAGGATTTTGAAGAGGTTCTGCTCCAAACCATCCAGACACAACATAGGTGAGAAAAGAAAGTAATCGGAGAAGAAACAATTTTATCCAAGAGCTTAGAGAAGTCAAGAATAAAATTACTCTTTCTGCCCCAGCCCTTGGTGCACTCACAAGGTGGATAATTGTGAAGGAAGTCTTTGTCTTTGCTCAGCAATTTAAATTTATCTACTGATTCAGCTAATTCAGCCTCAATTTTTGATTAACAGATTTTAAGTGCAGCTGGGCTGGGGAATGGCATGTTAGTACAAAAGACCCACCAAACTCCAGCATGGGAGAGGTCCATCCTGTCAGTGAGAATAGAGGTGGAAGGAGGAGGAGAAATTTGTACAAAACAGACGTGACCTGGCTTATCCCTCTGCCTTCTGTCGGGTGGCAGCTCTGGTCTTCCTGAGCTGAAAGTTGGGTATGAACCATCATGTCTAATAGCCATCAGTAATGACATTTTTCATTAGTGTTTAGCCTATTTTAAGAATGCTTAAATATTTGGTCTTTGTAGCACCCAGAGGCAGCAAGTTTCACAGGTTTCTTTAGAAGAAAAATATTGGCTTTTGTTTGTTTTGAGTGCACAACCTGATTATTTCACTGGATCAAGGTGGGTCTTGCATTTTGAGAAAATGTGAATAATTTTTGCTTATTGCTTCCTCCTTTCCATTCCTGATTTTGATGCCTTCTAATTTTTTCCCTCATCTGCTTCCCAAACTGAAAAGCCTGGCCTACCCTGCCCACTCTTCCTTGTGATGGAGAACAGGGCACGAGCACAAGTTGTCATCTCCTTTCACGATCCAGATCCGCTTCACCAATAACTTCAAGCAATGGCTTTAGTTCTGAGCCCACCCAGGGAGGATGGAGGTCATGAAGGTAAATGTCAACCAGGCTGGGGGAGCACAACGAGAAGAATTAGAAAGAATGCAGAGCTCTGAATATTATCTGCTTCAGATGCAAAAGCCCTTTAAGTTATTAAATGAGGGGGAAAAATGACTTAAAAATTAAGTATTGCTTGCTTTTATCATAAGAAACCAAAGCTTCGAGGCATTCGTCCATCATGAACAAACAGAACATGGGAGTGCAGTTTGCAGAGTGTTTTGAAATTTTCTAATTATTTTTCATTAAACAAGGTCTGGAGCAAACTGCTGTGGTTTCTCCCCACACTTCAATTTCCCTTATGGCAGCTTCATTTTTGTCTCCCTTCTTCCCAGCCATTTCAAAAATATCTGAAGATCAAGTAGCTGAAATTGAAAATTAAAAGGATAGGATGAAAGAGAGAAGAAGCAAAAGGAGAAAAGAAGGAAGGGAGAGGGGGAAAGCTTGAAAATACTTTCTCCAGAATGCAGATGATGGGTATTTTCAGTGCTCATTGGAAAGGTCCCATCAGGTTGCCATCTCAGCCCTCATGGCTGTGCCCTGGGAGCTCTTTCCTTTTCCCCTTTGTTTGCAGCCTGTCAGACGCAAAGCACCCTATGGAAATGACTCGCATTGCTCTGGCCACGGATTTGGGCCACGACCACACTTCCCTGAGTTTCTTCAGAGACCTGCAAAAAGCTTCTTTCTGTGAGTGCCAGCAGGTCCCTACCTGCAAAGCAAACAGCAGATGCTGCAACGATGGGCAAATGTCCAAGCACGTAAGACAGCCCTAATGAAAAGACGTTTCCTCATGAAAAGCTGGAGATTATTAAAAAAAGAGAAATGCTTAGCTGGGAAAAACCCTCCCTGCTGCTATGCTGAGTGTTCCATACTGCACCATTAAGACATGCAGAAGTACTTTTAAGCTGCCTAATGGCAAGGTTACAGCATAATCTGTGATTAACTTGCTTCACGTTGTCAGAGGCTATCAGTCACTCCGGAAGAAATTTGATTTCTGCCTCTTGCCCTGTGTCCGGCAAAGCACCATGTCGGGAGGCTGTTCCCATCCCAAACAGCTCTCAAATCTCCAGTTCATCTAAGCAGGATTGTGGGACCCTGGATCCAGTCTGTCCAAAGACAACATCTACCTGGTCCTCTAAATTTTCTTCTAGGAAAAAATGTAGTTTAAAATGTGCAATTTGTTATTTTCTCATTGAAAACAGCTCCCCCAGCTCTCAGAGATCTCTACTGAAATGGATTTTTTGCTCCAGTGGACTCCATTATCTTTTTTCCATGATTTTTCTCACCTCTGCTAATGGACATGGTTTTTCACTGTAATTATTCAGTATGCAGGATGTGCTGATGAGTGCTTTCTGTCTCAGGACATTTCCTTCCTAATTTGGAGTCACCCAGGGGCCTGAAGATGTCAATAAAAGTCTGGGGACAGAAACCAGGGTATTTGAAAATTCAGCGCAAGGAAAACTTCTGGGCTACCGAGTATGATGATGCAATATTGCAAAAAATCTCCGCCAGCACCTTTCCGTGCTCACACAGGAGCAGTGAGTGACCTAAATGTGCCCGGTTTGAACATCAGATCTGCACAGACACAGGGAATATTTATAAAGAGCAAGTATTTTTCACAGCACAAGAAACAAAGCCCTTGAAATACAAAACACCTTTTACAAGCTTCAGGCTGGTATTGTACAGACATGGGATGATTAAATAAGTTACCCTTTGGAGTGATTCAGTGATCAGAGGAGAGGACTGGGAGTCAAGATTTCCCCATTTGTTCTTCTATTTACCTTTAAACAAATCCCTGGTGGGATTTCTGCTTTACACAGACATCAAACACCCACAGCTCCTCCAGACTTCAATTCAAAGTGCACTTGTTCCGCATCTCCACAGTGGGGACCTTCTGTCTCTCTGGACATTAAATTAGTCAGTGTCAAGATAGGGTTAATGCTACTGACCTTTGGTAGATTTTGCACTTTTGTTTGCAGAGCAATTTGAGATCCTCAAATTAGCTGTTCCAGAGGTGAAAATATATTGCAGTGATCCTCCTAAACAAACCCTATGATTGTTATTATGCAGAGAGTGCTGCCAGCTCCAGAGCTGTGAGAGCAAAGGTGTCCACAGCCATGGCGACAGACAGCCTGGAAGGTGAGTTGGCAACACAAGCAGAAAAGCTTTTTTAGCGCTGTTTTACCCCAAAATCAGTGATAAATATTAAAATGACAGTTGGAGAAGCTCAGTCTGTTGCTCTGTCTCTGTGCACTCACAGCTCCCTGTGCCAGTGGAAGCAGAGCCTGTACTCTCACAAGCAGGTGACAGAAGAACACGGATTTGATTTGGGCCACAAAATATCAAATCTAGTGGGTTCTAGAACCAACAGCAAAAGGGTTCTGCAGTTTCCTGTGGGGCAGAAAAAGTGGAAAAAAGTACCAGCAAGTCAAATGCAACAATGGTGCGCAGGCAGAGCCAGAAGTTCTCCAGAGAAAATGAATGTGGATGGAGAGCGTGGGGGGACAGACAACAACAAGTTTTAGGTGATTGCTTTCCATTGGCCTAAATAGCAATAAAAAAAAATTGGGCAAGCTCCTGAGAATTGCTCTTGGACAATCAATCAGAGATAACAGAATTAGACAGAGGCACTAAGCAAGTGACAGGATGTTAATTCAAGCTAGATTTTTAACAGCTCTGGGTGAATAACTCTCAACAAAGCATTTTCTAGCTGAAGTTTATGTACTTCTCTTTTTTTCCTGGACCTTTTCTTGCCTCATGGCCAAATGCAGAATACCGACATCTCCAAAATTTTTCCATACTCGGGATTCTGCATTTCTTCTGTCACATATTCAGGACAGGTAACACTTCAGCAAGGACAGCTGCTGTGGGGTCTGGGGCTCACCCCCTGCAGCGAGGTTCACAGCGCGGCTGGAGGAGGTTGGGAGGTCTGCAGAAAGAGCAGTGCAAGCAGAACAGCTCCTCATAAATATTACTAAATTCAAATATCCAACGTGTTTGTCTCCGCTTCAAACCTATTCCACCAGATCCTGGTGGGAATGGTGTGAAAGCAATCTCCTCTCTCTGTGCAGTCTGCACCATGCAGGCAGTGGACTCACCATACTGGCCAAAAACCCTCTCACACACGGATTTTTCCCAGGTCTCACTCTGTGTGTACTCCCTCAACAGCATCCTGCTCCTGGCATGCTTCTAGCAGCACTCCTGTAAAACCACAGCACACGAACACTGTTGTACTCATACTAATATTTCTTCTCCACAGTTGGAGAAAGTCTGATCTTAAAACTAGGTTTCTGCTGGGAATAAAAATAGTGGCCCTGAATATTCAGTGTTTGTTTATATCTCACTGCTTCCACTAACATTCCTGCCGTTTAATTTGTTTGGAAGACTATTCAGAGGAAACTAATAAGTGGCGTGAAGACAGGAAGAACTATAAACCACTGAAATCTGAGCACACATTCAGTGACGTCATCCACATTATTTGCCTGGCTCTGTTATTTAAAGTTCAAGTCAAAGGGGAAGTTTTGTTTTTAAAAACAAAGGTTTGCACACGTACAGACTGAACTTCTTTTCCTCGGAAGCTCTGCTTGGATCAGACAGGATCAGCAATCTGCATAAAAATAAAAAGCAGCAATATTGCACTTGCAATTAGGCAGATCTGATCCAAGCACAGCACAATTCCCTGGCTTCAGTGGGACTTGTTCCAGACTTGTAGATGCTTGTAACTTTGCTGGCCTGTGTTATCAATTTCTTTTCTTTTTTAATAGCTGCTTATGGAAACACTGACTTGCATTTGAGGTTTCCAGATTCTGAGATTTTAGGCAGGCAGCATTTTCAAATATAAAACACTACTTTAGTCTGAAACAGAACAAAGTGAAGTTTTGACTTAAGTCAAATGTAAAAACTACAGTAGAAATACTAGAAAAGAAATTTTATATGCCAATGGTTGTATATGACACAGAATCACAGAAAAAGCTGAGTTGGAATGGACAAACACTTCTTGAACTCTGTCAGGCTTGGTGCTGTGACCACTGCCCTGGGGATCCTGTTCCAGTGCCCAACCACCCTCTGGGTGAAGAACCTTTTTCTGACATCCAACCTAAACCTCCCCTGACACAACTTCAGGCCATTCCCTCAGATCCCGTCACTGGTCACCAGAGAGGAGAGATCAGTGCCTGCCCCTCCTCTGCCCCTCACGAGGAAGTTGTAACTGCAGTGAGGTGTCCCCTCAGTCTCCTCCAGCTGAACAGACCAAGTGCCCTCAGCCGCTCCTCACACAGCTTCTTGTCANTGTCAAGGCCCTTCATCATCTTTGT
>VZTA01022446.1:0-26664 GCA_013398855.1 Mohoua ochrocephala
AAAGGAGGTTCAGGAGAGACCTTTCTGCTCCCTACAACTGCCTGAAAGGAGGCTGTAGCCAGGTGGGGGTCGGTCTCTTCTCCCAGGCAACGAGCAACAGGACAAGAGGATACAGTCTTAAGCTGCACCAGGGGAGGTTGAGGTTGGATATTAGGAAGAATTTTTTCACAGAAAGGGAGATTAGACATTTGAAATGGACTGCCCAGGGAGGCGGTGGAGTTACCGTCCCTGGAGGTGTTTAAGAAAAGACTGGATGTGGCACTTGGTGCCATGGTCGAGTTGATAAGGTGGTATTAAGTCACAGGCTGGACTCGATGACCTCAAAGGTCTTTTCCAACTTAGCTGATTCTCTGATTCTGTGAAAAGTCATCTTTTAAAATGCCGATACTTTAGTGCAAGGCATGACTATTCCATTTTGTTTTCTAGGAACTCACCAAAATCTTGATGATGTACCACTGATACATGTGTCTCAGTACCCTGAAGGAATGACTTGTTGGAAGCCGAGCCATTTCAGATTTTTTTTAAAGTATTGCCACAAAACTTAATTGAACCCTGGCCATTATTACCAAGATAAAAGACACATGCCCACAAAGGAATCTGCCGAAAATTGAACTCTGAGGATCTAGCCAACATACAAAGCAGGTACAATACAAAAACCTAGCTTTTCCACGCTCTGCACACATGCTACGGGTGTTTCCAGGCGTCATCATTGTCATTGTATGTCTGCAGTATTCCTGGCTGTTAGGAATAAAAAAATGTAAACAGCGTTTTTCTAATGACATTCAATTATCGTTCTTCCTTGAGATCACTGTAATGAAGCTGCATACAAAGGGAATAGACAAGATAGGAGAGGATCAGACCAGAGGAAATGCCATGCTCTACCCAGATCTCCACTGTTTTTAGCAGAGTTTTTGAAGAACCTGGAGCGAAACACCATTTGGACACTACTGTGACTACCTGGCTGATTCAGCACCACAGTTAAGCAAATTGTTTGTAGCCAACAACATAAAAAATCCAGCCATTTTTCCTACTCATAAATTATGTTTAAGGTCTGCATTGTTTCAATTTGTTTTTTTACTTGCAGGAAATTCGTTGTAACACTTTATTGAGGAATATGCTATTCGTTTCATACCTAAGTCATAGGATATTATTTCTACAACAGGAAACTGAAACCTTTCATCAACAGACAGTGGAACCGAAGCAGTCATTTCTCACTGAATCTTTGAGCAAAGACAGACTTACTTACACACACACATACAAAAAACGGCAGCCAATGTTTGCCTGTGTGCAAGGCCTGGGGCAACAGTTTTCAGTACTGAAACCCAATGGCACATGAGGTGTAGGAAAACAGATGTGCCGTGAAGTTCCCAGCATGAGCAGAGCATCCTCAGCTACACATTCTAGTGATCAATTCACCCCAAGGGGCTGACATCGAACTGGTGTTAGATTTATTTTACATTCCAGAACAGCAGCAATAATCCTAAATTACGTAGATCTACACTGGACTTTAGCGCCTGACAGTCATTTGCCAGCTGCAGTCTTGCTCTGCGTGTACTCAGTCCCTGCAATATTTTAGCATGTTGCCTTTTGGAAGGATTAGGGTACTGGTCGTCCCCTGAGAAAGCCATAGGAAATACAAATTGGTCTTGTGGTTAATTTGACAAAGCTCTTGATGTCATTATTATATAGTGGAAATGTAGTCAAATACTTAGTAAGCAGCCAAAATTCAAATAAATTCCCATGTTCTTAAGTGGTCATTTGAGTGTTTGACATAAAATGTACATCTCTGTTTAAGACATGGCATACGCACATGAACTTGCACATCACTGTGGGTTTTAACATGCTGAAATGATTTGCAACTCTGCTTTAAAGTTATTGGCTTCTAAAACCGATGGTGATAAGTAAAGTGAGATCTGGAACAAATTAATATATTTCCCAATAACCTGCGGGTTTCTTCAGGACTGCTCATAGTACTTAATCGGCAGCCAAGAGCTTCCCATAACAACAAAATGTAAAAGAAGAAACAACGCTGTGAATATTGATAAGGTGCAAAGTCAGGCACTTAAAATTTAGGAAGCATAAAACTATGATTCCCCACACAATGTTAATTTGAGATCCTCGTATACATTTATTCTGATACAAACCTGATATTCAACTTTTTTCCACAGGATTTCACTGTGGCTGGGGCAGACCGGGAAATCAGGAAGCAGAAGCAAAGTGCTGCTTTCCAAGTAGGACAGCTGGCTGTCAGCAAATGCCATGACAATGCCAGCTTCTCTGCCAGAGAAATAGAGGAGTCCAGAGAAAATATAACGACCTGACCAAGGTGCTTGTGCTTGTTCAGAGGCACTGGGTGTGCAGGAAACAAGTTATATCCTCTATTTCCCACCTCTTCAGGAGGCAGTTAGGAGCATATATAACCCAGCTGGGTTGCTGAGGAGAGGCGGTTTCACCCAGCTGCCTCCTTCTCTTCCCTCTAACCCCACAGCTGGGTTTGTCACCCAAATTGGGGGATAGACAGACCCATGCCTGAAGCTATCAGTCCCTTGAAAACAGAGGCTAATCAGGAACAGATGGCCAGAATTGTTCCAGGAGTGCATACGTTTCCTTGGCCATCATCTTCCTAGCCCAGGGATCTGTGGGGAAGAGCCAAGTCGGCCGGGCTGGTTCTGCTCCCAGCTGCAGAACTGTGACGGGAAAGGAGCTGCTCTCAGCTGGGCACTTCCCAGGAGCAGGGGTACAGCCACAGGAAACAGGTATCCCAAGGCACAGGACCGGTAACAGCCTGCAGAGATCCTCAAATCACTTAAAAATGAGCTGCTGCAGGGAGGGAGATTTAATCCTGCAGGGGAGGTTTAGACTGGATATTAGGAAAAATTTCTTCATGGAAAGGGTTGCCAGGCACTGGAAAAGGCTTCCCAGGGAAGTGTTTGAGTCACCACCCCCAGAGGTATTTAGAAGACATGCCATATTTAAATATGGCACTTGGGGACACGGTTTAGTGATGGATTTGGCAGTGGTGGGTAAATGGCTTGACTCGAAGATCTTAGAGGTCTTTTCCAACCTAAATGATTCTATGATCCTTTGATTAATGCCATACTGCACCCACCCTAATGAGCTCTGTTTCTCAACCTTACGATTCCTTTCCCCCTCCGTGTTTTTCTCCATGTGGCTGTTATATATTGGCCTCTTTTATTACACCAATTTAAAATGGAGAGAAGGGGCTTTACAATTTGCACCCACTTTATTCTTTTTTTCTTCTTTACAGACAAACAAAAAATCCCCCAAAACCAACCAAACAAAAACATCAGACAAAAACAAACAAAACCCCCCAAGCAATGACAACAAAAAAAAAAGGCAAAAAAACCAAAAACCAAAAAACCAAAGCCCAGCTCTGCCATTCAGCTTGTCCAGTTTTGTACTTGGCACTACAATGGTTCACATTAACAGCTGTAATATTTTTTATAGGAGGTAACTGGAAGTTCAGAGACACTAAGTGATCTCTCCATGCAGGAATAAACAAAAACCTTTATTTCCAGCTTCCTGTTCCAACAGCAGAGCTGCTCTCCCACCCTCCCTACAGTTTACCAAAAATTATCCCTTCTCTTTGAAATGTTTACTCCAAAATACCACAATGTGTCTTGCATTCCCACAGAGCTCAGAGTAGCAACACAACAGATCCCAAATCTGTCAACACAGCTTCACCTCAGCATTGTTGCTGCAGTCGAGATTTGGATTAAGGCACCTCAAGACTGGGGCTGTATGGAGCACCCAGCCACTTACAAAAAAGGCAACAGTGAGCTATAGGTGACAAACTGGCATATGGATTTGGGGACATACAAGGACTAAACTTTAAAATGGCAGTGAAGAGTGAAGAGTAAAAAAAACTTTTCAAATTACACCATACCTAAAATGTCACAGTATTTCTTTCAAAGTCAGACAGAGTCTGATTCAAACAATAGAGTTGCTTATGACTCAAATTTTCCACAGCCTCCACATTCCTATCTGACTTCAGTATTTTTTAATGTAAAGCCAGATCAAGGTTTCTCAGCAGTGTAGGCAAGAAGCAGTTTTGGAAATGGTGGTAGAACAGGTCCAGGACAGAGACGACAAAAAATTGATATGTGCTGAAGAACCAGAACAGCTTTTATTGCCCTGTGAGAAGCGTGGTTCAAGTACTTTGAGTCTGCTCAGAGCCCGATTTCAGGAAAGCATTTTTTTAAATCTTCCAGTTGCTAAAGAGGAAAGAGAAGATTTCTGTCTCTTGGAAGGGTGTACTTAAAAAGGGGAACACAGAGCGGTTCTCCATCTTGAAGAGGGTATTTGCCTGAGTGGGACTGCAGAGCACAGGTTTCAATCCCTCACTGTGTTGAACTTCATGGCCTTTTGCTAAAAGTGGCATCCCAGTAGTTGTGGCACACACCATCCCAGTGCAGGGATGGTGCTGCCAGTGCCCAGGCTTCTCAGGGGTGACACAGGGGAGGCTCAGTCACTCCAGAGTAGGCAATGGGAGGCTCTGCCTCTTGAGGGAATGGCTCACCAGGGCCAAATCTGCAAAAACAGCAATGCCATAGAGTGCTCCTGAGCACTGCATTTTGGTCAGAATTTTGGCTTTGGGCTGTGGAGGGTTTTTTGTCTCTTACAACCAAAGTTTTACAACTCAAATGAAATTAGTTGATTCTCTTCACGAAAACTGCGAACTCCAGCAACATTTGCTTGTTGTGGGTATGCCTTGCCCTAAGTGCCCCATCACTCATGTCCTGTAAAGCATCATGTGGGAAAGCAGGAAGGAACTTAGACTCAAAGGTTGACTGCTAGACCCTCTGCTGACACCCTAAGGGAGATTGCAGTGTTCCCTGGCTGGCAGAAAAAGCAAAGTTACTCCATTTCCTTTGTCAAATGTCTTAGTAGTCCTTCTGCTGCCCCAGGAAACTCAGGTTTCCAGGATCACTAGAAATTGCTCAATGAATCATCACAGATCCACAAATCCATGGCTGCTTCTGAATAAAGGTGCCCTTCATGCATCGTGTGCATGGGGAACTTCTCCTCAAGAGGCTTGTGCAAGACTCCAAGTCCTTTGCTCCTGTTTTAACCTCCTCATGAGGTTAAAAATCAGGTTTTGCATAGCACTAATATGAGCAAATATTTATCACTCTGAGCTGAACTAACATGTAACTGTGCCTGCCTCAGCTGAACAAGGATTTTAACCTGCTGCCTGCTGAAAGCGAGCCATGGACTTAAGCAGCTTGCTGAATAAAAGCCAAAAGGAAGATAGATCAAATGATTAGGCAGTCATGTATGATTGCATAAAATTTTCAAGCAAACTTGAAAATTTCTTCCCCTTTAATTCTGATGTTTTATTGGTATTTCTTTCCCAGTAGAATTTCAGTGCAGCTCTCATGTTTACAATAGAAAAGAAAGAAAACTAAAGCAAAATTATATTTTCCCATTTAACGGAGGACCAGTTTCTAATGGGTGGGGTCAGGTCTAAACACAGAATTTCTCAGACAGACTCTGAATTCTTCCTTTAATTTTCCAAAACCCTTGAGCTGTTCTGAAAATGTTTTATCTTGTAGTAATTAAATAAAAATCAATCACTTCAATATAATTTCAAATGATACATGGAGCGCACGGGGGTATTGTAAACACAGCACAACATTACAACATCTGTTATTATTAATGCTCTTCACTTTCTGCCAAGTTTATCCATGGTCCTGTCGAGTGAGGAAATCCTTCCTTGCTGATACAGGAATCAGATGATCAGAGTTAGGCTCACCACGGAAGAGGAGACATAAGGATTTTTGATGCATTTCAAGGCAGTGTAAAGGTCTTGTTTATACTCTTCTTATCGAAGAATAAGAGTGAAGGAGCTGTTGCCTGTGAATATGACCAAAAGGACTGACTGCCATATTAATCTCCTCACCAGCATGTTGTGATCTCCTGGGTAGCCTTAACGTTGGTGGATATAATGGGGTGCACTGAAGATTCATTCTTGATCCTCAGTGGCTTATAAAGAGAGGCAGCGTGTCCTGCATCACCCAGGTTCTGTTCATCCAAAATGCCACAATCACATATGTTTATCCCAGAGATAGCATTGTTCAAGTACACCCTCAATGACGATGTTTCAGACAAGAAAAGTGTTTTTACTGCGTTGAATACCTGAAAGTGACAGAAACCAAGCAGGGAACCACAGTAATGGTGCAAGATGAGACTGACAAGCTATTTGCATGTCAGTATACAGAAATCAGGGCTGTAGCATGCCATGCAAACATCTGCAGGAATGAACTGCAAAGTTTGAACCTCATGTTTCTGAAGGCTCAAATAGGTTTTCTGTAACATTGATAAAGATTAGGAGAAAAAAAAATTGTCACTGAAATCTCCAGGAAAAAATACATTCAATACACACACACACACACAGAGAAACAAAATTCCCGCAATCTAAATCAGTTCAGACCTATTCCAGAGGGAGCTCCTCATCCTTTCTGCCTATTTCCACCCCATTTGTTTTATGCCATCTCTTTCTAATACAACCAGGGAAACTGATCAAACACATTCTATACATACCACCCAGCCCACAGTCTCAGCATCCCAGCTGTATTCCTAACCTCACAAATCCACAGTGAAACCATCTCCAGGGTTTCAAAAGCATAGCAGCTTTCATGAAGGGAGGCAGTGGGAGCTCTCTTAATTAGCTCAGCTTCTTTGTGCATTTCTAGACATGTCTCCCTCTTTGTTCACCTTTAAGAGTTTAATGTCAGGGTAGAAATAGATGATTTGTCCTCCATAAAGTAGCATCACATTCTTCAGGATCTTCTTTTCTTCCTAGTAAAAGTTCTGACACTCAGAAAAACAGTCAACATGGGGCCAAACAGCTAAACAGAAAGAGGTGAATTTTAACCAGTCTGTGCATTTAACAAGGACTAACAGAGGAAAAGCTGGAAACCCAGCCAGCTAGGTGAGCATTTCATTAATAAAAAGTCCTTCACATGTTGTCTCTACAACTCTGCAAAGGAAAATTAAAACACAAAAGCATCATTAATGTAATTCAATCCTTTCTGGAAGTACGAGAAAATTAAATTCAGTCTTAATAATAGCTTAATTCTTTTAATATTTCCACTGAATACATAACTTACCAACCTGAAAGTAGTTTCTAGAATGCAGGGAAGGCAGCAGAACCGTGAATTTTCTTACCAGTGCTTTAAAGTACAAGTTTATACAGAGAAGAGAGTTGAGAACAAAGCCATGGAAATATGGGTTCCAGCTTTACTGTGTTCCTGATTTCATTATTCCAGGTTTGCAACAAGGAAATCACATGATCCCCTTGAACATTCAGCCTGGGCTGAGAGGCCCTAAGACAACAAATCACTCAAGAATGTGTCTAAACTACACATGGCGAGTTTTTCTAAGGAGATCTCACATAGATCAAGTTAGATAATAATTTAAACCATTATTACCATTCCTCTCTGGCTACTTCCAAAAAGGTTTGAAAACTGAGATTCCGCTTTAAAATCTGCATGAATTCCAAACTCTGAATTAGTACACAGCTTGATAAGAGGTAGCAGTCAATTAAATTTGTATCTTCTGAGAATTGATTTGTCTTACACGCTGCAATATTTCTATTCCTAGGAGACTGAAATAAAAAGGTTAAACTCCGGGTACCATCTAATTTTTATGCATTATCATGATGGCTTAAAAGAAAGATGAAAACATCAAAGAAATTGAGAATTTTAAAGGACCTAAAAAATGCCTCTCTTCGTGAAGGTAAGGCAGTTACAAACATCAATTTGTCTCCAGAAGGTTACTCATTCCTATGAAGAGGCTGTCTTTCCTACTAAGTAGGCTATAATTCAAGTATCTTGTCCAAAACCACTTCAATATAAAGAAAAATAAACCAATTCTGGTCTCAGAATAAATAAAACAATAAATAAGGAATAAATAAAGAAAAATAAGCTAATTCTACCTCAGTTCTACCTCTCCTTCAAACCTCCCTGGACTAGTACTGGCAGAATATTTTGATCCATCTAACCAATATCCTCACCAATTTCCCCTGTGAAGCCCTTGCAGGTGTCTCCTGATGATTAAAACACTCATTTTCTGCAAGAGAGGAGACAATTATCTTATTAAGGACTACTTACCCTTTCAGTACATGCACATATTTACATTGTACATTGTACATGTGCGCACTGTACCTCTTGCTGCATGTGTATCTGCTGCTTTTCGGTGTGGTCTGTCTCCTTTCCCAGAGATAGCAAAGTTTAAGGGGGTGCATGCTACCTAAAATTACATTGGAAATTACATCAGCATTGCTTTAAAAACCTATATTAATTAACTAATTCAATGTCGGGAACAACTGCACAAGGCTCACTGCAAAGCCTTTGGTAAATATTTTTCCCATGTAAAATAGGGTCTTAGTTTCATACAAAAACTTTGAACAAGAGTTATGCTTAAGTGTAACTTAATTTGCATACGGTACATAATCCTAGTGGTTTACAATTCTACCATTTCAAAAGAGACATTTTGGCTATTTGGAGCTTTAATGTCAGCAAACCACCTCAACAACTACAAATACCTATATTTAATGCACAAAGTGAAGCATACATAACATACTCGCACTCATTGAGCCCAAGGGCTCTGCTCATCCTCGAGCTATCAATTTTTACAAATCAGCACCTTCATCCACATTTTAAATGAATTGTGGTAAACATTTAGCTATTAGAATGTTGCTGCATGGAACAGGATGAGAAAAGGTTCACAGGAATACATCCACAGTCAAGTTTAGGCGACTAATCACTTCTGCTCCACCTGGATTCTGCCATTCATGGTAACTTAACACAGTCCCAAACCCCATCTCTCAACCATTCTGTTGAACAAAGGTCACAGACCTTGCATTCGCCACGGAAAAATTAGGCTCAATTGACTACGTTGGCCAGCTATTCATCCTTGTTTCTTTTCCGTGTAATATCTAACACGTTGATATATTTAACAAAAATTGAATTCATTAACGCATTAGTTAATATACCAATATTGTTTGTTGATTAAGTTCTTGGGATTTTTTCCCAGGCATAAAGTGATCAAACTAAGTCTCAGATTTTTTCCCATTGCTTTACTTTCTCGGTTGTTTTTTTAACTATAATTTTCTGTAGGTAATAGGGTAAAAGGAAAGGCTTCTGTAATTGCTATTTTTTTGGATGGTCTCTTTTCTGTATTCTTACTAGAGCATTTCTGCTGTCTGAAGAGACTGTGACCATCCCTTCTGTTGAAGGGCTATACTCAAAGAAAACAATGAAAGACACAATTCTACAACCACCATGTACGGACTTCTCTTTATTTGTCTGAATAGGGCTTGGTCTGCAGCATCCTGGAGGGTAATTTTATGATTTTTTGGACATAGCCTCACTGTCCTGCCTAAGCACAGCAGATTGTGGGGCACAGCTCAGTTACATCTGTGCTAGCAGACAATGGCTCAGCTCCTGCTGCTAATGTAGTCACTGAGAATTTTGCCATGAACTCATATTACTGTAATTCAGATGTGCTACTGAAATAAATGTGATGTATATTTTCCATGATATGATTACTGGATTCAGTTCTGGTCAATTAAAGCAGCCTGCCCAGGGCTATCAACAGGGTAATGATTAATGTCAATAAGCAACCCTTGCTCACATCTGGTGGCTGCCTATTAAAAAAACCCAAAACAAACAAACCAACATTAAAAATGGGCAGGGACATTAATTTTCTGCCTTCAGCCACGTTTAGACTAAGAATACCCAGCTGCATGGAGCTGAAGTATTGTGTCCATAAAGAAGCTGGCAGAGGGAACATGCATTGCCAGGAATGTGTCAGACCTGAATGACACTCTGAATGAGGCCCTGGTTCAAGGTGGAGAGTTTGGCTGCAGCGTTGCCCACATCACCTGTGAAAGGCCACGCAGCAGCGCTCTGCCCCTTTACAAGACAGACAAACTAGATCAAAGCCTCACAGCACAGCAAGAACAGCCACAAAATGTAACAGAGATAAAAGCTTCTGCGTGTGTGAGTACTTGAATGAGCACAATTACAGCAAAACACCCCCAGCACCTCCCAGGACTTTGGGGTGTGTGCAGCGGGCCCTGAGTACCAGCCTTGCAGAGGACAGCATAAGAGCAGCTGGGCTTGGTCCCTGCTGTGGAGGCAGAAATTCAGAACAGGGAAGCTCCTGGTGAACTTCTTGTGGGTCCCTGGCCCCCTCCACTCTCCTTCCAGCAAGCTCCTGGTACACCCACGCTGACCCTCAATGCCCCAGCAAGCACGAGAGATCTTCTCTGTTCCCATCCTAGCTGGGCTTTCATCCAGTGGGTTGCATCTCTGAAACAAAGACACATCCTCACACTCCAGCTCCTCTCCTAGCTCGTTCTCCCATGGTTTTGATGCCACCCTAGGGACTGGGCTAAGCAGTTCGGGGAGCAAAGATGGGCATCTCTCATGCTCCATTGTTTTGAAGCAGGAAATGGCTGCAGAAAAGCCTCTTCTCAGAGCACACAGGCTGATGACACGGGACTGGTGGGATCCCTTCTGGTCAGAATGTAACCCTCACCGGAACAATCAGCAATTTGGACATCCGAAAATTATTTTATTAAACAACAGTTGTTAATCAGTAGGAGGTCTTTTTCCACAGCCATTCTTTAAAGCCGAAACATTTCCATGTTTCCTGTAATACTTGTGCTTAGTCACACATTGACAAATACAAGGCAAAAAACTCAGATCTGTATGACAGATTTTTGGAACCACCAAAATAATCTCTTTGAATTCTGCAGCCACTTGACAGCAGGAGACCAGGAGGAGAGTGTTGAAAGCAAAAACTTGTATTTATTCACTGGAGTTTTATTGCATTTTTCTCCCAGAACAGGATACCTATGACATTCTGCTAAAAGTACATTATCAAGTGAACAGTCCACAGACCTTGTTAAAGTTTAAAAGTTTCCAGGTCCACTTTTTGCTACCCAGCCTGTAATCCTGACAGAGAGAAAAGGGATCATCCTTTACATTTCAGTGAGAATTTAACACACTCAGCCAAGGCTCTGCCAGAGCCTTTGGCGGGACGCAGAACATCCCACCATCTCGCAACTCACATATTCACATGTGCAAAAAGTCTCTGGCTGAGTCTGCCCTCCCCTGCTGTAATACATCACAAGAAAAGAGATCCTAGGTCAAAATTCCCTAAAATTTAAACACTTGAGAAGTATTAATAACTCTAATTAAGAGTTATTACTATTACTTTCTAAACACCTGGAGAGGAATGATTGTGCTGGTTGGGCTCAAGGTCACGTGTCACTAAGTCATGAAACTTTCCTCCTCCACACCAGGCTGGCGGTGGGTCTCACTCAGAGTGCTGTCTCTGAAAAGAGCAGGTCTGCTCATTCTTTGTTTTCCTACGGTCATCACAAAAGGCCATGATTTCACTGGAAGTGAAAGTGAATATCCTCTCCCACATCCATCAGTTTTGAAGCATGGAAGGAACAAGCACTTCATTTCTAAGTAGATTTGTAGGGAAGGAGATAAGCCTGGCTGTTTTCCAAAGGACTAGCTGCAGCACAGGGCTGGGACTGGGTGCAAGCAGCTGAGGAGGGCCATGGCCTGCAGGGGACAGCAGCCCTGAGATCTGCTCTGCTGGTGGCGTGGGCCTGAGAAACTGGGTTTGCTTCTTTGCCTTGCATGACCAGCACCTGCTGCTGGGGTCCTCGCTCCTTACACCAGGCATCCACCCCTGAGCAGGAGGAGCAGGCTGGGCTCTGCCCCAGCTCTCTGTCTCTTATTTGTACTTTCCTTCTCTCTCATCTCTTTCCAGGGAAAGCCCAGTCTCTCCTCAGACCTCAGACAAGGCTGGCTGTGTTGTTGAAAACTTTGAGCATGGGATGCTTTGGGGTCTACCTTGAGGGGAGAGCTTCAGTATGTCCCACAGCAGTCCAGCATCAGCATCAGAGATCCAGAAAGGCCTGGAGCTTGGATATACCCATGGTGTGTACTACTAGCCTGCTAAGCAACATGTACACACCATTTACATCCATTACACATAACACTACACATCCCAGAGTGTGACTGCTGCTCAGAGGCACTGTGTTCTCCCTCCTTGGGAGCACAACTCAAAGACATGGGCTTTGCCAGCCAATGCTGAGAGTCAAATCTTCAGTGTCCCATTGTGAATCTATTCCTTAGGCCAACCCGTGCCCAGCTGTGTAATACAAATAACATTCTTCACCAGAGAAAACATTTCTGCAGCTTGTAGGCATACTGTAAATAAAAAGCACATTAAAATCCTTAATGTGCTTAACTCTTTGTGTCTTCGGGGTCATTTTGCTATGATGGAGTTATAGGTGCTATAGAGAAATGGGGTTCCCTGCTGGTCACCTTCACACTGTACTCTGAAGTGGCCTTCATAAATGAAATTAAAAACAAGACTTTCCAACAAATACAGACTGAGAATTGCGACTTCATAAAATCACAAATATTCCCTAACAATAAAGACAGTGTTGATGCTAAAAACCGTGTTTTAAATTAATTTTAACCAGGTGAACATAGTGCTGGCCGTGAAGGAGTAAAGCCATGGAAAGAAGTCTCCTGGAGAAGTAAATAACTAAATGTGCATGATGGGTGCAGCTGGGCACCACCAAGCTTTCATGGTGACCTCAGCAGGATGAGTAAGTTCATCCAGCATTTTCCATGCAGCAGAGAACAATATTTTTCACTTTGTAGCTTTCTTCTGAGGCTCCCAAGAGGGCAATTCTTTTTTCCAGACTGCTTGCAACTGCCGTACAGCTTCCCCCCAAAACCCTGTAACTCCTGCCTTATCAATACAAAAAAAGGAAGGAAACATAAAATATACAGAGGGACACGTTCAATTGTTTTTCTTCTTAACTGAAAATGTGGGAAATCTGTGGTGGTGGTAGTAGAAAGGGGTGAAAACGCACCAGCGTGGCAAGGTGACGTGCCTTTGCAAGCCTCCTGCATCTCACTCCCCTTCCAGGGGCGCAACCAGCCATTAACATGGATGCAATAGCAGCAGCTGCTGCGGATTCCCCAGCTTGCCCCATTATGTCTCCTGGTGGTTCCTCTTGATGCAGGCCCCTTTGATCAGCCACACAGGGAAGATTAGATCTGAGCTGATAAACAGCTCATTGTAGGACAAGGCACATGTGGCTCCTGCCAGTCAGCGTTGTGACGTGCCATGGCCATGGGGCTATGGCATGTACGTAAGAGTGGCCACGCTGAGCTCCCATGATGCACAAAACTCATGTACTGAATCTTCCCTCTTTGCCTCTAGCCATCCCTGTTCTGCTTCTTGCTAAGTCAATTAGTATCTACCACACTAGCAGTAAAGGGCCCTTGGGAAAAAGGAAACCAGGGAGTAGGCCGGTTGTTCCTGATCTAGGCTTGCCCTCTGCCAATACAGCATATTTTCTAGGGTGTTTTTTACAATTCAGTTTAAATGACTCAGCTAAGGGGTTTTGTATAACTTCTGACCACAGCCTAACAGTTCTCACAGGAGGTAATATTTCCTAGTGTTTGGCATGAGCTTTCCTCCTTTTCATCTGAGCACTTGTGCTCCTTCAGCAATCCTTACCCACTTCTTTCCTTTCTTCATGCTTACAGGCTACAGCTTTGTAAGTGGTTACTGGATCCCTCAGCTTCCACTAAGCCCTTCAACTTGCAGCCCTTTATATCACGTTCATTACTGTTATGAAAGTATCTAGACAGTCAGGCTTTATCTAGCTGTCCTAATCTTTCCCATAAACCAGTCCTTAAAGTCCAACAGCGGGTTGAGTTATTTTATGTGAATTCCCTCCAGTTCGTCAACATCAATCTGCAGTGTTCTGATCTTTGAATTACTGGATTGTCGCAGTGCTGACACGGTGTGACCATTTTCTTTTTTATAAGTAACCAACTGGTCATTTGTTGCATGTTACTAATTGCACAATTTAATTTCTACCTCTGTTTTTTTCCCAGTTCCATTATACTCTCCATATTACGGTGTTGTGGTAAGCAGCACCAGACACAATTGGCTTCCTTAGTCTGTCAGCAGCAAAGGTAATTGACATAAATATTTAAAACACAGCAAACTGTGATATATGAAACAATTAAAACCCTTTCAGAAGCATCCTCTCTCTAACCAAGTCTCCTGGTAAACTGAATTTAAGTGGCTGCAAAGCAACCAAACCAAAACATTGCCTTTCATTTCTGCCAATGGGGAAGTACTCCCCCTCTCTGCTCTACGTTCTTGCTCCTCGCAGAGTGTGTAGATATTTGATTAGGAACAGAATCAAACACAAAAAGATTTTCCAAGCCTTGGATCCAGTTCCAAGCAATTACACATTGGCTGGGTGTAACTCAATGCAGGATCACCCAACTGGAGAGCAGAACAGAGAAGGCTCTTTACAAAGAAAAAAAAAAATTATTCCAAATGTTCCACCTCACACAGAATTATTGAAAAATGTGCTTCTCCCCAGAGACCTGGGGTTGTTTGTCTCGTTCGAGGGCTGAGTATTTTCCTGTCGCTAGCAGACTGGCAAAGAGATAGAGGGTTTAAGCTGCAGGGTGAATGAAGAGCTGTCCTGAGCTGACACCAGATTTTCATGGGAACTCCTGAAGGCTGCACCTGTGCCACCTAATAGTGCTGTCCACTGGACCCTTGTGTTTCATCTCAGCAGTGTGTACTCACCTGTCTGCGCTCCAGCAGCACTGGCAGCAAAATATCTTTGCAATCAGGGCAAAAAGTCTCAGTCATGTGCCTCGGTCTGCCCCCGAAGCAGCCTTTCCAAGAGGGAATACGGTTGTTAAGGCTGGTAGTCTTCTGGTGACGCTGCAATGCTGTCTCTGAGGAGCTCACCTGGAGAGAATAAGAGCTGGTATCAGCCCTCTGGGTCTCAGATAATCAAGATTAAATGTGATTTTTTTTAACACTAAAACCAAGTCTAGAACAAGAAACTAACTGGCTCTGACTAGATGACACCAAGTGGTCACAGCAAAATTTACATTTATTATTACTGGAACATTTTGCAAAATTTTCACCCTTTGAACTGGAGTTTTGCAGCTTTGCCATTTGAACAATTTTAATTTTTATGTGGGAGCCACTAAGTCTGGATATTTTTGAGTCTAGGAAGAGTACTCAATCTGTTAAAAAGTACAAGGGAAATAGTTCAACATGATTTGCTGCCATACTGAGAAGCTGACTTGCTGTATATTAATAAGATGCAGATTTTAAAGCACTAGTTATTCAGTTAATTAATGGCTGATGAAGTCATTAATAACTAGGCTATGTGATGGGGCTAATATAGAAATCAATGAAAACGTTCCTGTTACCGAAATACCAGAGGTCTTTGTGTAAGGCATTGTGTGGTCTACTCAAACCTACTGAAGTATAAAATACCAGCAGATCAGTTACACCATTATTTCAGAACAAGTGTTTATCGCGCCCTGTGCTCTAAGGCTCATAATATCTCTCACAAGAGGTATTTGAACACGTCCTTACTGAACAACATGCTTATTGACATAGGAAAAGAGATGCCAGTGGTGCATTTTCTCATCCACTACAATTTTTTGTGTGATGTAGGGTTACATGAGCAAGCATAAAAATGTATTTTTAAAAGTTAGTCATCTGCTGGAATGTGTCCTGTTAGGATCTTTTCTTTTCTTTTCTTCCTTAGATGACTCTGTGAAATACTTGCCCAGTCACTTTGCCAGCAACCCTGAAACTCCGGCAAAGCATCGCAAGGCCGGCCAACCCAAGACTGAAAAACTGGCTACGCTGAAATTTAACTCAACAGGTTCTCCCATTGTTTTTGAAGGGCTTTAATTTTTCCCAACTAAAGAGTCTTAACCTGTGCAGGCACACATGGAAAAGGAGAGGGGTGTGATAGGAAAGCAAATGCTCTCTATGCCCACAGGGAAGGGGAAGGTGAGAAACAGCTGTGTGGACAAAGGTGTGCTGTGGGCATGTGTACTTTGTACTACCCCTGACCCTTGCAATGAAATTCTGTTGTCTTTCTACACAGAGTTATCATCCCTCTAAACATTTCCTGTATTGACTCTGATCCCTGCACAAGGCACGTTCTGAATTGAAAAATTGTGACTCGAACAAGAAGGCAAGGACAGCATGAAACACACAAGGGAGGGCAACCAGTGCCATCATTCCCTTTCTTCCTGAGCCTTCTGAGTGAGCTAAATGGCCTGTCTCTGTCTCTGACATGACAGAGTCTGGCTGTGCCAGGAGGATTTATTCCCCTATGCAGGCCTGCTCCACAAGTGCACAGCCATTTCACCAGCTGAGCTACAGTGGCCACTTTGTAGACTTGCTATGCTAAAAATGCTCTGTGCCCTCCTGTTCACTGGAACGCACCCCTGTTTCTCAAGATTCACCTTGCTTAGGCTGTGTTTCCTGAGTTCCTCAGGTTGCTTTCTCTCGTGCTCATGCCCTCTCTGCTGTTGCCAGATCGTCTAAATTTTAAATAAATTTATATGCTCTATTTAGCATCAGTCTAGTCTCCTTACTTCCCATTTAAGATCAATACAGAAGAAATCAATGGACTAAACAATTCCCTCAGACACTCCTCTCTAGACTGTAATGCATTGCTGGCACCTCCTCTTTATAGCTGGTCTGTTAGGTGTCTTTCTCTCCTTACTGCAGTGCTTTCCTCTGAGATTATTTTAATTAGAAGAAAGTTAACATTCCTGGAGAAACTCTGCATGAAAGAGTGGTCCTGGAAATCTAAACATGTATTACTTGTGCTATGCTATGTTTTACTGTATGAAACAAATGAGAGGCTGTTTTGTTAATAACACACACGATGGACTTCAGATGATTCCATGGACTTACAGAGCACAAGGACTCCGGCCTTTCTGTAACCACAGCAAAAATCTCACTCTACATGAAACTGTGCTCTGAGCCCCTGAGCTCTGCAGGGTACCTGGTTTCAGAAGCAGGGCATACAAGTGACACAAGTGTCACCCACCCATTGTGTGGGTACTAACCAAATTCAAATAGGCAGGTGCTTGGTAACTGTCTCCAGCAGCGCAGTTGCTCTGCATGACAATTCCCTCTCCTTACTCAATACCAGCAAGAATATTTTTCCTTGTTCTCCTTACTGTCAGGCTCCCTCTCACAGCAGGAAGGTTTGTCCCCTCTGGCGTCTGAGGAAGGGCAGCAGCAGGGAGATTTCTGTAGCTCATCCCTCTCACCTCTCTCTTCCCTGACAGAGCCAGTGGGCTGCTTTGCCATCTTGGAATTCCCCGATCAGGGAAGAAAAATCCCCCCTGATTGCAGGAACCCAAATCTCCCTGAGAAATGGATGGGTGATGGAGTTTAAGTGTCACTGCTCTGACATGTCACCTCACAAAAAAAACTTCATGCATGCAGAAATACCTCAGTGTGGGGCTTCCAGACAGCAGGAGCTCCAAGGCTGAGGGGAACATTTTGACATCTTAGGGACATAGACATACCTAGTAACCCTGGGGGCACTCTGGGTTTACAGCACCTATGCTTAGGCCCAGAGACAATTTAAAGGTAATAAAGGAGATAAACTAGCAGTGCTATTGCAATATAACTTGGAAAATACTGGAGCTAGTCTGCACTGGGAAGCACTCGCTGAGCCTGGAAAATCAGTATGGTGAATCTGAGCAGATGTCACAGACAAGCACCACAGACCTCATGTTGTGAGCCCTGCGCAGCCACCGCTAACCCTGAGAGTGTCTGGAAAACCCACCAAAGAGCTTCAGAGACTCTGCACACACGAAATGGGGAAGGCAGATAAGTCGGGGTTGAGCAGACTACCAGAAGAAGGGAGGGGAGAATATGGTAAGAGAAAAGGCAGGGGTGAAGGAGGGCTGGGGAAGGGCGAAGATGGTGATGGTGGGGTATTTCAGACAGAGAAGGAAAGAGTGGTCCAGAGGGAGTGATAGGAGCAATGTGGCCAGAGCTATTAACCAGTGGGATGAACTGAACAGCTTTTCCAAAAGCCCAGAAACACAGAAAGGAGATGTACTTGGGAAGCCAGGCAGTAACCTGAACAAAGTTTAGTCTACCTAGCAGAAAAGTCAGATTATCCTCTGCTTTTGTGGGAATATCTGATAGCTGCACCTGGAGACAACTTTCACATCTAAGCAAACAAGAGGGCAAAGAAGGCAACAGCATTATAAGCCTTTCTCTCCAAGACTGAAAGAACTGACGTCCTCAGCCTTGTTCAAGGAAGCAGAGAAGGCAAGAGCTTCAAGAAGGAACAAGTTCAATGTTGGCTGTGCGAGGGACAAAGATGGGAGGACATATGAAGAGGGAGAGTCTGTCAAGAGAGACATCATGTAAAAGCCATTCTATGACCGGGAAGTCATTGCTAGAAAGTTCTGTGAGCTGCAGTCCATAAGACATTATCAGGTTGTTCCCAAAGAAGGAGCTGGCAAAAAAGAAGGGAGCATGTGTCATGAAGAACAGTAGAAAATAAAGCAACAGTCAGAAAGAAAGCTAAGGAGAATGACTTGCAGAAGGCCAGGGCAGCTTTCCAAGTAGGAGCAACGGCCTCAAAGAAGAGAAAGTTTCAGAGACCTGAGATTTGGCTCAGAAAATGAAGCTAAAATCTTCAGTTTAAAAAGTGTTTCATGGTCAAAACCAATACAAGAGTGGCTAAGCTGGGGGCTGGAGGGAGGAAACATGAAACAGCGGTGTCTGGTTTATCCTCTACACCAGGATAAAAAACACCCGGGCACCTCATGGTGTTTTGGCAGGGGGAGTGTCCATGTGCTGTAATTCCAGAAGGGTTACAAAACCACAGAAAGGATAAGGTCAGAAGGGACCACTGCATGTCATCTATTCCAACCCCCTGGCACAGGCAGGGTCCCCTAGGGCACATTACTTAGGATTGTGTCCAGACAGCTTTTGAATATATCCAGGGAAGGACACTCCCAGGCTGAAGGCCTGAGGAAGTGCTGCCAGCCACCTCAGGCCCTTCGATGGAGCTTGGAAAAGGAACAGCATGGGTCCGAAAATGGCACCTCTGCTCCTTGCAAAAGTGAGCACCAGCACCTACACAGAACCGGCAAGCACCAAAAGCAAACTGCTCTCGCAGTAATTGTAAACGTGCTTTGGTTAACATCTGCCATAAAAAACGGAACACAAGAAAACAATCCACTAAGAAAAGGAAAACATTTAGCATTTTGGAAAGCCTTCGGTCTGCACAGAATTTTTCATCTCTTTTACCAGAAAGAGCAGTGAACACTTTTCAGTCACTGACAATCAGTCTGACACGTCCTCAGAGCTGCAGAGCTTTCCTCTCGAAGTCTGTTCTATCTTTGCTGTAATGTGATGTATTTATTTTCAACCACGTGTAACAAAAAATATACACTGCATAAAATTAATTAGAAAGATGTTAAAATAAAATACTACCAAAATAATATAATTTTGAAGGAGAGAAAAAAGTTTATCACTATAAATCAAAAATACCTTCACAAAGTTGTTTTCCTTTAGAAGTAAGAAGAAATTTGGAATTAGGCCCAGTTCCTGCAGAGAGAGCTTTTCAATTTCCTTCTTGAAGCAAAAGTCATATCCAGTCAACACAGGTTTTCCTGATTAGGCTCAGCAGGATCAAACACGATATTAACTAAAGAATCACAAAAATACTTGTTTAAGCACAGGCAGTCGTAAGACACAAGGCTGATCAGAATGGAACAGAGACAACTTCTCTCCCTTGGACAGCGGTTGACAAAAGGGACCTTCCTGTAGTTTAGATGAACTGTTCTCTACATGGACATACATTCATGGCAGTATGTAAAACTTCAAGTTCGGGGAAAAACAGTTTCTCTTTGGCTGAAAATCCTGATCCAAACTCTTCTGCAGTGTAAGACCCTGGCTCTTGATTGAATTTAAGCCTGTTTCATTTGCATACAAATTTTACCAGTTGAGTATTCATATTGACCCTACGTGTTTTATTTCAGAGACTTTATTTCTCTGAAAAGATGTTTTGATGATCGAGAAGATGTTTTCATCAATAATTTTTTATTTCCAGAGATGATAACTTCTTCTACTGGCAAGCAGATGTTTAGTGTGTCCTTTTATTTACCTAGCTTTGCAGGATCTGTAGTTTCAAAGTCCCTTCCAAGTGCCAATAAGGACTACTGTTACTGAGGAAGTTTGCTAAAATAGCATGGATCTATCCAACCTGGGGTTGTTTATTTCTATCACATGCACAGTCTAGATAAAGGAGTATTTTTAAAGCATTAGGTGAAGTGCTTTGTTATAACAGCTAGGTTTGAAGCCTGGAGATGATACACTATTTTCTTTCATAAATAAATCTTGGCTAAAACCTTAGCACTCCCTTAAAATGGGTTGCTTCCTAACTCTCTGGAAAGCGTGGGGGTTTTTTATCTTAAAGGAGCAACCAACAATAAAACTCAATTAATGACAGTTCTCCGGTTTTTGGCATCCAAAAAGCACCAAAAAAGGAGTCCATTTAGCGTGAAAAACATAAAAGAAATAAAGGAAAATGCTGTAAAAAGCTGACAAGGAAGAAGGAACTGAAAAAAAAAGAAAAAAAAAAAAAAGATAGAATTCCTTTAGTTCAAAACCCACCAAGGTTTTCTTACAAAAATTCAAGAAGGTCCCCATTTCTGACACAGGATGTGTTTATCTAGACTTACCACAGTTACTAGTGAATCAAACCATGCTTCACCACTGTGAAAATTTATTTCAACAGAAATGAGTTTCAATGAGAAAGCTGCGATTATGTGCTCATTTTTACAAGTACTCTATTTCCATTATAATAGGATAGTGGTATTCTTGATACAGATCTATGGATTTTAATAGCGCTACCTCTAAAATAGATTAAAGTTCATAATTCGTGTTGTGCAAAAAACTGTGAGATTAGGCTCTGTGTATTTTTGTGAGGTAATTAAGTGGCCTGATTTCCACTAGTAAAGGAAGTGCCCTAGTTCCCTTTAACACCATTGAAGCCGTTCATTAAGACGACTGAAGTTAGAGAGTTCTTAAATCTTGGCCCATAGTCTTTGAAGAAAACAGAGAGCCAAATCCAAGGAGATGTTCAGTGAAAGTCTAAAATCCACAATGATGCCCTAATTCTCCACTGCTGCATGTCTCCCCTGGTCATGTACAGCTGGGTACAGTCGTTGCAAAACATTACCAGGCAAGAACTTTGCACATATACAGAAACCAAGACCTGGCTTTTGCAGAACAAACATGCTGAGTATCAGGCAAAATGATGTCATTACCAAGATCCTTCACACAATGACTTTAAACTTTAGCAGGCAATTACTTTTTCAATTTTACTGATAGGAGCCTAAAATAGAGGCACAAAGCAAACTAGCCTAGATGGAAATGCCCAAACAGAGTTAATATTTAGGGTGGATTAGTTAAACCACAAACGATTCTATGTAGACATCCATTCAAAATTAAAGCTGCTTTTATTCTATTCAATGTTATTTTATTCTGAAAGTGAATTAATTTAAATCAAATTGCAGCCAGTTCTGTTGTGAATAAGAGCATGCAAATTGAGTTTCAATACAGTTCACAGGCACTTTTAATTTACACCTTTTGTTAATTTAATTAATTGTCCTGAGTGCCTGAGCTCACATAGGAAGTGTGCCAAGGTGCAAAGAGTTAAGGATGAGGCTCTCAGCTGCAGGGTTTGTCCTCTCCAGCCGCCCTTCCTTGGGATGCTGTTCAATCACCCTCCTTATCACCAGACAGTGGGAGCCAGAGGAGGTGTTCCTGTCTTTCCCTGTCACCTACGATGTAGTGACAGCTCTCAGGGACAGCATTTCATGCTTTGAATGGGAGGACTGGACAAACATGCAGCACCTATTGACTAGAGGCCAGGAGGAAGCACTCGACCCAGGAGGGTGCATTCATTGACCTCTGTAGGCACCAAAAGCAGAGGAGTAGTGTGACACACTACAGGAGATGCAGACTTACGCTTTCTGTGATCAGCCTAAAAACCCAATAGTCAACTTCACTACTCGACCAAGATCAGATCTGTGGAGGTGTAGCTCAGTGATAAACATAAAAGTTGTTACTTAGGAAGGTCTATAAATACCCACTGCATCTTCCTTCCTACTTTTTTTCCCCCATCATCTTCAGCTTGAAATTTAAGTTTGTCGTAGCAAGTCTTTGTGCACTTTTTATCCTTCTCAAAACTGAAGTGATCTACTGGAAGGATTGCATCCATCTCAGGGCATTGCAATTTTATCAGTATCTGTGGGGTTATTGCACTACCACAGGAATCACCTGTGGATCAGGCCCTACTGTGATCCATCGGCAAAAATCCTACAACCCAGCTAATAGTCAAATACTCCTCCACAATACAAACTTGCATGGAATGTCCTACATCCACTTCCACCCGTGTGTAGCCACTGTCCAGGCAAAGCCTCACGTTTTAAAGTTTCTCCTTTTTTTTTTTTTTTTTTTTTGAGCATTATTTCCTTCGGCTCAGTCACACATGGTTTCCTCAGTTCTCTGCTCTTTCTTCCGTCTGTCCATCCCACCTTGGTATGAATGTGGCCAGAAATCATTTTAACCATCCATTTACAATCACATCAGAGAAAAAAAAATCAAGAAGGCTTTTTCTCTTGTTTTCCTGGCAGTTAGTGATGAGTCCATCAAGAAAAAGAAAAAAAAAATTCATCGTCCATAGTCCATGAATGGGAATTGCATTTCTCTCCTGTTCCCAAGAGTTTCCTAATAGGAGAAAGTAACTTAAAAGTAATAAAACAGTTATCCCTAAGAGGGTGCTTACCGAGTGAAGGATATGGGATGCAAATGTTTTTTTAAGAAGGAGAGAGTAAAGTATAAAAAACAAAAAATTGCTCTAAGACTTAGAGTCTGAGTGCCTCCTGTGTTCAGTAGAGAATCGCGGGACAGTCTTGAGTTCCCTTGAAGAGAGCTGCTGAGCAGAACTTCAGCTCCTCCGGAAGGCCACGCACATTTTTTAGTCTTTAAACCCCCTAACTATTTAATCCTTAACGGCTCACAGCGACGTGTAAAAGTGGCAATCCTGAAACCTCGGGGGATAGGAAACTTCATTTTCGGGGACGGAGCAGACGAGAGTCGCTTCTATACGGGAGCCGGCTCTCTAAATGTAGTAAGACGTGTACTGCTTTGCTTATTTGGCAAGCCGGTTCTGGAAGCGCCCCCACGGCTCAGCCGCTGTCGGGGGCCACCGGCGGCACCGCGCCCCGGAGCGCCGGGCTGGCCCCGTGTGACCCGCCAGGCCTCGCAGCCACGGCGAGCACCGCGTTTGCCGAGAGCAAAAACAAACAAACAACAAACCCCAAACAACAAACCCACAAGAAACCAGAAAGGAGGGAGGGAGAGGGAGCTGCCTGACCTCCCACCGACGCCCCCCGGCCGGGACAGGAAGCCTGCGGGCCGCGGAGCCTCCGCGGAGCCGCCACCCGCCCGCCGGCCGGGGCTGCCTCTCCCGGGAAAAAGCTGCTCGGGGGACTCCGGAGAGCGAGGGTCGCCACGCAGCTCTCCCTGCCGGCGGTGGGTGAGGGCGGGGGCTGTCCCGGGGCCTCCAGACTGGCGGGAAGCGGCGAGTCCCCCCGGCTTTTTCCCATCGGAGGGAAAAGCAACGGGGAACGGAGAAAGATGCTTTTCTCTGGGCTTCGACTGCGTGGCTGTCAGCGTTGCGTGCTGCCCAGCTGAGCGGGCAATCCCGCCGCAGCAAGTGCTCCCGGGATCCACGCTTTATGAGGCCACTGGAGAAAGAGACGCGGGAGCCATACAGGCAGGACTAAAGCACAACAAGAGGCTTGGCCCGTGGGTCGCGGTGCTGGTGCTGCCCCACGGAGCTCCTGCCTGTGGCAGCGCACCTGTCGCAGGAGTGAGCCCGAGACCTGGCAGAGGTGCAAAGGCTTGCCTTCCTCGGTGTGTCCCTGGAAAGCCCGTAATTTCTCACCCAAGGAGCAGGTAGATCTCTCAAAAAATAATTAAAACCAAAAAAAACCCCTAATCTGGGCAAAATGAAAACAGAAGGTTCCCGGAGGAGGGACTTCAGCGAGGCTGCCAGGAGGATATAGTAGTCGGATCCACGACAAACGACACTGACATAAGCTCTATCCTATGGTTACTCGGGGAAGTAACCATAGGATAGCTCAGGTTTCTGAAGGAAAACAGCATTGCGGGACTTGTGCCCCAGGGGAAAAAAATACCATAAAGCAGCAGGAGCTATTTCCAGAGTGAGCAGAAATTACAAATCCAGCGGCACCGACGCGTGACATGAAAGATTTCTGTGCAAAACCCCGAGACAGCTCGGAAACGCACCAACATCCCCGGGTAATTCGCGTGCTTTAGCGGGGATTCGGACACCCACGCTCGAGTCTGTGCCCCCCCGTGTTTGCAGGCGCCTCTCGAGCAGCTGCAGCCCAGGCCGGGTAACATGGACTTTAACTCAGACCTACCAAACCTCGCCCCGCTCTGAAAGACGATGTCTGAGCCAGGGCAGCGTTTCCCGGCCGCTCCCGGGGCCTCTAGCACGAGGGTCCCAGGCGGGAGCAGGCCCGGCTATCTCAGGTCTCCCCGTGTCGTTACGGCACAGACAACGAAAGAGAATTTGAGGTGGGATTTCTTTGTTTATTGGGGTTTTTAAAATATTCTAGAAACCCCCACGTCGAGTGCTAAAACTGCTGAGTCTAATCCCAGATTTCTAAAGCGTTTGTTCTTCAAATTGCAGTCGGGCGCCACAGGCTGCTCCTGCTAGTCCACTTCTCCCGAGAGATCCCAAGACTTTTTTGGGTTGTTTGTTCGTGGGGATTTTTTCGTGGGTTTTTGGTTTGGTTTTTGTTTGGGTTTTTTTTTTTTTTTTTGGTTTTTTGTGGGGGTTTTTTGTATTTTGGTTTGGTTTGGTTTGTGGTTTTGTTCAGATCCCATCAAAGGGGCCATTGTGGGGAGTGCGTCCCAAGTTCCCTGGAGCTGTCTTCGCCATTCCCGCGGCCGCTCGCTTCTGTTGTGTCTGAGCAGCCGCGGAGCTTTTAGTAACTCTGCAAACACGGGCATGAAAAGGATGTCCCGGTAGGGCAATGAGGCATGAAATCCCGCTGTTCCTTTACATAGTAGCAACATCCACATGAAAGGGCAAACACCCGACGTGCCACCAAATATAACTGCAGAGATGGCGGATGTCGGCGTACAAAAGAGCTGGCGCCGGTTTCTCTTTCGCCACGGCCCTTTGCCGCACGCACGCCCGCGAACGAACCAAACCACCTGTACCTTCCACGGGATTTAACCGAGTGTAAAACTGAGTCATTGGTACCGCCGGCTGCTAAATATAAAGCAGCCGGGGCAAACTCCGCCCGCAGGCAGAAGCGGCACTGGCGCTGCCGAGCGGGGCCGCGCCGGGAAGGTGCCCGCTCCCTCCGGCCCGTCGAGCTCCGCAGCCTGCCCCGAAAGGAAAGCCGGAGTCATCGGCCCCTCCGGCCCTTCTTGCTCCCTCCCCGACCCGCCGGGCCTCCCTCCCTCTGTCCGGAGCAGCATCGTGCTGTCGCCGCCTGGAAACCCGGAGAAGCGAGAGCAGGGAGGCCCCGGAGCCACGGTGAGGGTCGCGGGGCCACGCCGCGCTGACGGGGAGACTCGTCGCCGCTCTGTCGTTTTGCGGCGATGCCGGCAACTGCTCCCCGCGTCTCGCTCCGGCAGGTGCTGCTCCCCGGAGCCCGGGTCGGGCAGGCGCAGCCCCGGGCGGCCAGGCGGGGCGGCGAGGGGGCTGCCCCTGTCCCGACAAAGCACCGAGTCAGCCCCCTCGCCGCTAGCCTGCAAGTGCTCCGGGCTGCTGAGCGACCGCGGCTCCGTGTCCCGCCGAGAGCCAGGATAAGGCGGCGGTGACCAAGCCGGTGCCGAAGCCTCCCCGCCCCGCCCCGGCTCCTCTCGGCCAGCGTCCGGCAGCAGGGGCGGGAGAAAAATGTTCCTAGAAAGGTGGCGAAGGGGATGGAGGGGGGAACAGGCAGACAGGGACAGTCACCAAAGTTGAAAGATTAAGTTTCTGCGGAGAACATACAACTCCGAATGTATTTTGTCAGGAATCCGGAATCTGAAAATACAAAAAAACGGGGTGGGGAAATCCCAAACAAAAGCAAAATAAAACCCGCCTGCTATAGATCCTCCGGTAAGCGAGACGCTAAACTTCCTCCCAAGTCGTTCCCAGCAGGGATTATCGCCGTGCTTGGCTCCCGGCCCTGCAAGCGCTCGCTAGCCCTCGGCGCGCCCGTGGAGCCCAGCGGGACGGGGCGGCCGGGGACGCGCGCCCGGCCGGGAGGGATTGATACATTTCCCGGGATTTACACAACTCTCCAACGCGCTCTCGTGTGCCCCGTAACACAACTCGGGGCACCGCAAGAGAGGAGACCGGGACTGCTGCCACCGCCCGGGGCTCTGGCGCACCGGGCAGGGGGCTGATGCGGCTCATGTCTTACGGGCGGGGGGGAAGCAAGATCTTCCCAAATGCCCAGTGAGACACGGACAGCGGGACCACCCCGGCGGAATCGGAGGGCTCGGAGCCCGGTGCCGCTTCTTCTCCCCGGAGGGCGAGCTCTGAGGATGCTCGGAACCCCGCGCCCCTCCCTTCCCGGCCCCGTGCCGGCTCCGCTCCCCGCCTGCCGTGAGCCGAAGGCGGCTAGGCCCCCGCCGGGCGGCCGCCCGCTCCTCCGC
>VZTA01022446.1:26706-51468 GCA_013398855.1 Mohoua ochrocephala
TCGGCAGGGCGGGCCTTGCCGGGGGCGGGCCGTCGGGCTTGAGGCTGTGCCGCGGCGTGGGAAAGCGCCTCAGAGAGGGTTTGCTCTGCTGGCGGTGCGGAGCCGTGCTGTGCCGTGCTGTGCCGAGCTGTGCCGTGCCCGGAGCCCCCCCGGATTTATTTATCTCTGCCCCCGCGCCGTGCACACGATGAAGCGACCTTGCGAGGAAACTACCTCAGACAGCGATATGGACGAGACTATAGACGTGGGGAGCGAGAACAACTTCTCGGGGTAAGTGGGGCACCCCCGGGGCCGCCGTCTCCGTCGGTGGCGCGGGCCGGGGTGTGCCCCGAGCTGGGGCAGGGCGAGGGGGAGACCCGGCCACTCCGTCGGGAGAAGGCGGGGGGCGGCGGCCCCCCGAGGGCAGAGCTGTTACGTCTCCCTCCAGGTCAGCTGGCATCTCGCTCGCAGCCCACCAAAAATTAGCCCCGCGCTTGGACTGCCCGAGCCTCGAAATTACGCGGAGCACTCCGGTAGCTTTGTGAGCCGCCGGGCTGCGGTTCATTAGCTCCGCTTAATTTGCCATTTGCAATCAGACCTTTTCCAAAATCGTTCCTGATCAGGCCGAACAACCTAAGGGAACCGGCGCCAGTGGGAAATGAGCCGTGGAAAGTAAGCAGGGATCGGCAGCAGTTGAACTTCAGCAAACCCGGCGTGCGAGCCGGGGGCGAGCAGTGGTGTTTGCCCAGGGAGGGCCGGGCTGGGCGCGCTGCGGGGACGCCGAGGGGCTTCAGGGCTGCTCCTGCCAATTTAGAGGCTCGTGCACCAGAGTCCCATCTCATCCTCATCAGTGCCTAATGAGTATTAAAAGACACTGAATTTTTTTTGCTCACTCATGATGAAATGAAAGCCAGTTCGTACTCGCGGGCGGTACAGTTTTAAAAGCAGATTTTGAATTCTGCTCCTGCCACTGGACAATGCAACAGACCCGGGGCACCTGGCGTTGTACTTGAGCATCTACTGACTATGTAGCAATGGGCAGCAACATCAAAACCCAGCAGGCCTGGCAGAGGTTGTGTCATCGGGTATGTGCAGTTACCACTGCTGTTGCCATATAGAGATGGTTCATGTGGGTTTGGGCCTGGTTCTTCAGCCTGTACTTGGTAGGCAGGGCTTTATATGCAAAGAAAATTAAATCTGCTGTGCTGGACAATGAGCTGTCTCCAGAAAAGGACTTTATTTCCAACAGTTCTGTCAATTCAAAATGCATGCTGGGGCAGTCAGAACTGAAATGTATCTCTGTCTTCAAAAACACTGTGTAACGCAAAGCACATCTTAAAAACATCGAAAATGGCATGAGAGGGACTCTGCATACGTAACATGGTGACCTAAGGTGTCTTCAAAGAGCGGTGTCAAGTTGTGCAACACCTGACGTACTTTTATTGTTTCGCAGGCAAAGCAATAGTTCTGTCATTCGATCAAATTCCCCAACAACAACATCTCAGATCATGGCCAGAAAGAAAAGAAGAGGGGTATGTTTCATTTGATTATTTTTGCATCTGACAGTTTGCATGTGTGCTGTGATTTTGCCCTTCATTTTTTATAAACTTACTGTGTTTTGTTTTTTTGGGAATAGATTATAGAGAAAAGGCGCCGTGATCGTATAAATAACAGTTTATCAGAGCTGAGGCGGCTTGTGCCAACTGCTTTTGAAAAACAAGTAAGCTTTTTTTTTTTTAAATAAATTCTGTATCTCATCTGGCAATGCTAATTCTCTTGTAAATCTCATTAAAATAATACTGTATGTGTCCTGATCTGGCACAAAGCAGGCACTTCAATAAAATGCTTTGTTGTGGCAAAACTATTAGAAACATAATTCATTATAAGGCTGAAAAACATTTCCATTCTTTGGCTTGTTTTTCCCTTAAGGGTAACTGTGTTCATGTTGCCTCTGTTCTTTCGATGAATTCCAGTAGTGGTTTTGTTAAAAATGTGCTTTACTCCATATTAAATTTTTTAAAAATTCACAAACCTAACACAACTCCCCCAAATCTGTATGTAAATTAGCATTCTGGGTAAATCTTTAAATATAATCTACTTTGCCGCTACTTTAAGAGACCTTTATTTTCAAATCTATACTTTCCATTGCAAACTAATCAATCCAGTTTCCTGAAAAGGGAGCAGACAGTCTGGATTATTCATGCTTTAAGATGATTCTTTAGAACCAGTGCATTAGGAGGTGGAATAGGCCCAAGTTGTGTGAGCTAGTGAAGTCAGTGATATATTCAGACTTTCAGTGAGAAAGTATTTAGTAGGCGGTCTGGAAGGATCCAGTTAACTTTGGCTCAGCTCCTTGGTCATGAAATTACAGACCAAAAGCTTAGAATACAATGTTTTGTAAAAAAAAAAAAAAGGCTATTTTGGTTTTTCCATTCAAATTATTTTTTTTTCCATATCTTAAATTTTATTTTTTGGGCTTTGATTCAATATTTAATCTTGTTCCTGTTTTGCTGGAAGTGTCTGAAGATCTATGGATATGTGCAACTGATACTATGTTTCAACAAAAATGAAACGTCTGAAAATAAATAACCTGACTTCCTTGTAATAGTAAAATAAAAAAACCCAGAAAGTAAAATCTGAGAGCAGGATTGGGAGGTGCTGAATGTAAGTGGTAACTACGTGGCAAACACTGCACCGTATTAGGCCTGTTTCATCCCTGGCCTGAGCAAAAGCCGGCTAAAAAAAAATTTGAAGTATTGGTTGAGAGCATCACTTGTGTCACCTGCAATATGATTTTAGTAACTGGTAGTTGTCACCGTGCCCTTGCGTTGGTTCTGGCAAAACAGTGACACGGATATTTTCAGCTAGATAAACAGGGGCAAGAGACAACAGTTGTTTGTCCCATTTTATTGTTTATTTCTTGAAAACCACAAACATTATAAAACAAGTCCTACAGAGCCTTTGGAAATTACCCAGCACCATGCAGTTTTTAGCTATTAGTCACTCTCACTGAGACGGCTTGTACTGTGTCTATGGAAAAGATGAAGTCTGAGAAAACTACAGGATGTAGTTGCATGTAAAATGGGGGATTCTGACCAAAAATTCACACGCGCACCAACCTCTGTACGAGGAAAGCACTGAAAGCGATAAGCGGATTGAAAAAAATGCACTGCCGTAAAAATGAGCATGTGCTGTATTTGAATCAGAAAGTCCCACCATTTTCCTGCAATATGCCAAGGACAAAGTCATCAGTCCTTTCTCAGCTCCTTGACATTCAGCTCACTGGAGTTTCCAAGTTGGAGGTTTAGTTTCGCTTCCACCTCCCTCCCTGCCCAAGCCACAGTGCTGCTCCCGAGCGTGGCAGAGATGAGCGCTCTGAAGTGGAGCTTTGCAGAGCACGGTGTAAGCTTTGCCCAACTCGCACACGTGCAACCTGGGTGCAGCCTGCCGAGACAGTGAGGTGGCCCAGATGATAACTAAGAGAATAAAATTGGCTTGCAGGATGCGATCCGCTGCTGGCTGCAGCCTGCACAGCCCTGATTTTAACGGATGCCAAGGGACGATCTCTTGCACTGGAATAACATTTGTGTTGTCTGGGTGTGCTCTAGATATCGAAGGGAATGCTACCAAGCAAAACAGTTTTATTTCTACGTTGATATACTAATACTATCTTTTGAGTTGTATTTTGTACTTTTCCAGTACCTCTTGTAGCTCTGCGAGCTACTCTCAGTGTCAGAAAAGATTTTTACTGACAGAGGAGCTACGCTCTTTCACAGTATTTAGTCCTTGCAAAGCAGGCCTCTCACTAACTTAAAATACTGTGGACCGTGTGGCAGTTTTTTTCAGTCAAAAAATGAGAATGGAATATTCAACAGCCAAATGACACGTTGAAAATTAACAGGCCATTAAGAGAGGGACAGTGCCGGGTGTGTGTCCGCAGGGACACCTACCGGTAATAGCACAAAAAATAACGTTGCAGCAGGGTCTCAATCGACGGCCACACAGACCCCTCCTGCCAGCTCTCCCTTCACTTGCGTTTGTTGTGAAAAAAGACGTCCAGAAAGTTACGTATTTCTCTCGTTTCGTGAAGATGTCATCTCTACGCTACCTTCAAGGCCAGAGCTCTGCTGAGCTATAGCCCTCATAAAGGGAAATTGTGCTGCTGCTTCTTGTGTCAGGAGATAGGAGACGGTATTAGTCTTTAGACAAAGTCTGGGAAGCAGATGCTCACGAAAGAATTAAGCTGAGAATGTCCTAATGATAAGGGAAATTGAAACCATAAGGCTGAGCTCAGTGGAAAGTATATCAAATTAAAGTTTCTAGTACTCGTAAGCCTTTATTTATATGTGTCTCTTATCTCAAAGGGATCTGCCAAATTAGAAAAAGCGGAAATACTGCAAATGACAGTGGATCATCTGAAGATGCTGCAGGCAACAGGAGGCAAAGGTAAGGAGCCAATGATTTTTTTTTTTTTCTAATATTTGGGGAAATCTCGGCAAAAAAAAGTGCTTTGAGGAGCTATGATAGGCGTTTCCAGATTAAAGGAGTGGAAATCAATGCTAATGGCAGGATTGAACTCGTGGGAAAGAACTACTGGGACAAAAGAAGCACTTGACCCTGGGCTTGTGTTTGCTTTCATAACACTGTGGGAGTAAAGGCTTCATTCACAGGCAGCCCAGTCAGAGATTTGTTTGGGGTTTCCAAAGAGCACTGAAATCTGCACAGGGAGACAAAACAAATACACAAACACCAAACATAAACAGGAGGTTTGTGGCAACAATTGTGTAGCAAAAAACCTGATGCTAAACCTCATTACTGAGCAGCTATACCGAAGGAAGTGAACGGAGAAGAACTTTAATTTATGCTTAAATGTTTTCTTTGTTCAGGAAAGACTTTTCAGTTCCAGGTTAGACCATCTCATTCACCAGAACAAAACCCAGCCTTGCTCTATGCAGCTCCAGGTATCTGATAAAGCAGATGGGCAGGCAATGCTCTCTGTGCTCCTATTTCTGTGCTATATTTGTGTGTCAGAGGCCGGCGTAGCTGCCTGTTAGTGGGTGCTGGCGTGACGCAGTGGCTGCACCGGCTGACCCACTAGATCAGCCGAGCACCGGGAGTCGAGCGTACCTCGCTTGTGCAAGCTGACAGTCCCAAGGCTGGAGGCCAAATGGTTTCAGCCACCCACGAGGTGTTCTGCGTAGTCATGATTTTGGAACTTATTTGGAGCGAAAAACTTGCTGGCCTTCCGTAAGCATGGTCCCACGTCCCGTGCCATCAACTGTGATCATGCTTCGAATTGTTGTAATGGAAACCAGCTGATTCTTCTCTCACCCACTATGCCATATAGGTAAAGGCTAGAAAAGAAACTGCTGCTCTCTCTCTCTCTTACTTTTTTTTGATCAAAGTTTTTAGCACATGACCGAATTATGCTCCTCTCCGTACCTTGCAGCAATTAGAAAACTCAGCTTAGAATCAGTGCATGCCTAACAACAGATGGCTATAGGAAAGCACGTTGAAGGCTGGTGTTCTGTTATTTGTGAAAATTAACACCAAGCTGACATACCTTTTTTCTAGGTGTTAAGGAGTTTTTTCTAGGAGTCCATTTAAACTTAAAATTTATGGGTAACTTGTTTGATAAGAGATGAAAGGAATTTTATTGCCCATCAGGTACCAGACATGCCTCTTGATTCCTCAGAAAATGTGCAAAATTTAAAAACAAAGTTAATGTATATATGTAAAATTCCTTGAGAAAGCACTCTAGTTGCCAAAGCTATGCTCTTGGAAGTTATGAAACGCCAGAATTGATCACGGTTGTGCAGTCCGGGTTCGGGGGATTGGGATCCTCTGTGTGTCCGAGTGATGGTGCCGTCTCTAATTGCGTGGTTGCGCGCTGGTGTTCCAAAAGCTCTGTCTCCCTCGGTGCATGGAGCACACAGCACTTGGCTGCTGAGGGAAAGCGGTGGCTGTTTCGCTTCATCCTCCCCATGCGACGTGTGGCTCAGCTATCCCAGCCTGACCCCCACTTCGCGCTGCACATCGTTCCTCTGGGGAGCTGCAGCAGCTCCCACCCCTCTGGTGTCTGCGCCGACAGCGGGACGGCCAGGAGGTGAACTCAATTGGAGACCTAATTTATCAGGAAGCTTCCTTCCTCTGCTTCTCCGCCCAAAAAAAGTATGCGGGGGATTTCTTTATAAATGGGTCAGGTCAGGTGGCCTAGTGGGACAGGGGACGAAGTGCCTGGGATGGGAGCTGCGGGACAGAGAGAGGTGTTGGCAGAGCCCAGCCTGTGGCTGCAGCTGGACAAGTTGGATGTTGTTAGCAGTCCCAGGTCTTGCAGTCTGCTCTCTTCCTTGGTTGGTTTCTGCTGCCATGTCTCTCCTGCCCCAGCTGACACCGGCATGGCTGTGGCAGTGCGGGGAAGGATGAAGTTTTGTGGCGCGGGGAGAGGCGACGGGGGCTTATTTCCACAGCTGCCTTTCACACCATGATCCACAGTGGGTGGCCCATCAAAATAATACCCGATTGCTTCACAAATACTACAACTTTATCTGCTCCTTCTGTCCTAGAGATAAGAGTAATCTCACTACACAGATTAAGAAACTGTAAGAAAAAGAGGTTTGAGAATTAGTACCGGGCAAAGTTGAAGCCTGCATTTCCTGCTCACTTAATGTTTTACTTTGCAATCTAACTAACAGTTTTAAATATAATTTCTTAAGAGTATTTTTAAAGTAGATGTTTGTTTTATTTGCAAGGGTAGTTATTCCCACTTTGTAATTCATCTCGTGAGCCAGAAGGGTTTTTTTGTATCAGCAAAAAAATTAGTTTCATCGTTTTTCCCTGGGGCAAAACCTTATTATTGCAGGAAGGAGAAATGGGTCCTGATTACCCATATGCTCCCTTGCATCGAGGACTGTCCTCCTCCTCACACAGAGAGGAGGACATCCATGATGGGGAATGCACGGGACTCGGCAAGTCGGGATGGGGTTGGCCACTGCTCAGCACACTGATCCCGAGGAGGGCACAGCAGAAGAAAATCCAAGACGGCTCCTGCCCCTTCTCTGCTTTTCAGAGCTGCCTGGGCAGGCAGGCAGATGCCTCTGAGGTCCTGTGCAGACTCCGTGTTTCCGCCGTCCTGACACAGGTGTGGACAGTGGTCTCCTGTTCACGTTGAGTTATTATTTTGGCCTAAGGCCAGGGCTTTTTGCTGATGGTGCAAGCAAGCACAGGGGAGGAGTGATTTGTCAACGGCGAGTTGCTTGCTGAGAACTCAGTGTGGTTTTATTGCAGCTTCACTGCAAATTTATCTTGACTGAGTGGCACCTGGGTCAGTGCATGGGTTCATGTAGCTCAAGTGACCTGTGGCCTGTGTGCAGCGCAGGTGGGTTTCCAGGACAGATGAAGTAAAACCAAGAGTTCCCATTCACTACAAAATGCTGGCAATGTGCACATGGTGGAGGATTTTCTTGGGTTGGGAAGGAAATGAGAAACAACACTTTTAAGTCTCTCTCAGAAGGGGGAAGCTAGTGAAGGGGAAACCAGGAAAAGATAACCATCAAAATATAATGGAGCCTGGGAGTCCCAGCTCTCATCTACCCTCTGTTTTCATGTCTCGGCTGCCATAGGAGACTGAAAGGGAGCCAGGATCACCAGGGCTTTGGGATGGCTTGTCACAGAGCCAGCAGCCCAGACTCGGGGGAAGCTGGTGACAACCACATCCCCCACATCTCCTCCGGTCCGGAGGGAGGAAGGCCGGGAAGCCCTGGCTTGAGCCGAGTGCTCTCAGGACTCCCAGGCTGGCTGACTCGTGGCCAGAGCTGGGAAGTGGTTTTGGCTGTGCGTCAGCCCCTCTGAAGCTGCTGGAGGTCCTGGAGCCTCCGGCGCAGAAGCAATCCCCAAGCCAGGCTGACTGGCACCCGAGAGGGTACCCTGCTATCTCGCCACTGCTGGCACGCCTGGCCTTTGTTTCTCAGGAGCTCACTCAAAACATTGGTCGCAGTGGACCTGGCAGGAAGAGACTCGTGAGGAGTCAGCGCTTGCTGACAGGAGTCCTCAACCCCTCGTGTTCGCTCGTCCGCTGCCGAGCCAGAGTTTCTCTCAGGTTCAGATGAGCAAGTAGGCCTGCAGCAAAAGCGCCATTGTGATTGGGCAAAATGGAGTGTGTGGTGGGCAGGGGATTTGGGGCAACATCGATAAATGTGCCCGGGTTAATTCTATAATGCAGGCATGCAGCGATGGAAGCACTCCTTTCTAGCCTGAAAATTGATTCAAGTGAAAAAAGCCATCTAAAGTGCTAGCATTTTTCAGAAAGGCAGAGATGTACTCATGACAGAGTACAAGGCATTGCTGCCACATTTCACCGTAGTAGGGGCACTCGATCTGTATATACTGACACACGTCACAGTCATGCATACCTAAAAATTTTCATTGAAAGTGTGAGGAAAAACACCATGCCAACTTGAGAGCGGGTAGGATATTATTCCTCCAAGGAGACAACATTTAAACTGAAATAGGAAAATTCCAAAAACTGGAATAGGTTTTTGTGGTCAAAGAGCTGCAACCTAAACACAAGATTTTATGCTCGACCCTTTTAGAAAGGGAGTATCTTTTCATGTGTATTTAATAAGAGGTTTTTTTTCAAATGCTTTTTTGTCCCAAGCCTGTGGAGCTCCAGTTGCTGTTTGTTGAAATACCTCATGGGCCATATGACTGTCAGTCTTCCATCTCCAAATTAGCAATGGCATTACATAAAACGTTTTCTCAGTAAAGCTTTTTATTGTGTGTGTGCAGAGTCATCACAAGATGTTTTTCGTTTGTAGTTAAGCAACACCGTATGTCATATTGTCTTAATGACTCTGTGAAGTAGATGGGACCCCGGCAGCAGCTACAACAACTATCTCACAATGTCAAGAAATAGTTTGAAGGCGTTAGGATGAATGCCAGTGTAGGGAAGAAAAGGCAGGGTAGTACATGCAAGCTCTCTGATCTCCAGCCTGTTTCTTTGTGTGGATAAGCATCTCATTCACACATACAGGATCAACACTGCACTGCAGCAGCTTGCTGTGGAATTTCAGGAGAGGCATCATGTATCTTTTTAAGTGTCTTATGGACTTAATTCTTTTCATTTGTAGATTGTCCGCATAAACAACTGCAGCCTATTACATTACAGGGATGGTCGCAGAGATCATTTACAGATCAGAGAACAAACTTCTCCTGTTGCACATCTTAACCCGTAAATGGCAAATGGGAGATGCGGTGGCTGAGCCAGGCCTGGGGTTGGCCAGCTCCACACTCAACACATCTTTTGCCCTCCCCTTGCAGGTTATTTTGATGCTCATTCCCTGGCCATGGATTTCATGAGCATCGGCTTCCGGGAGTGCCTGACGGAAGTCGCGAGGTACCTGACTTCGGTGGAAGGTCTCGACACGTCCGACCCCCTGCGCGTTCGACTCGTGTCTCACCTGAGCACCTGTGCCTCTCAGAGGGAAGCTGCTGCCATGACGTCCTCCATGGCCCACCACCACCACCCCTTGCACCCTCACCACTGGGCAGCCGCCTTCCACCACCTCCCGGCCGCTCTGCTGCAGCCCAATGGACTCCACGCCTCCGATGCTGCCCCGTGCAGACTCTCCTCAGACGTGCCCCCGCACGGCTCCGCCCTGCTCACGGCCACCTTCGCCCACGCCGATGCCGCCCTCAGAGTTCCCTCCGCCGGCAGCATCGCTCCCTGTGTCCCTCCTCTCTCTACCTCCCTCTTGTCCCTGTCGGCCACTGTTCACGCCGCGGCAGCAGCAGCCACGGCTGCTGCCCAGAGCTTCCCCCTGTCCTTCACCGGCACCTTCCCCATGCTTCCCCCCAGCGCGGCCGCCGCCGCCGTCGCTGCGGCGACCGCCATCACCCCTCCGCTGGCCGTGTCAGCCACTGCCAGCCCTCAGCAGGCTGGCACCGGGGGCGGCACGAAACCCTACCGACCCTGGGGGACTGAAGTTGGAGCCTTTTAAGTCCCCCACCCCACTTCTTCCCACTCGAGCTCCCTCCTCTCCCTCTCAGCACACGTGCATGTGCTCACACCCACGAGCCCACACATCCCCGCACCCACACCCAGCCTCGGGGGCTCGGTGTGTCCTCCCTGCTCAGCCTTCACCCAAAGGGCCTGAGAGATGCCGGCGAGCCCACCGAGGAATGGCACAATTATCCTCCTCACTGCAGGTGTCGGAGAGGACACGGGGTGACACCTTCTCCTCCTCAGTTTGTCTTGCTGGAGCCACCTTGAGGGAGCAGCAATGGCTTTCATAACAGTGTGACCATATCGGCGCGTAGAGGTTTCCTGCAAAATACGTAGAAATACGCAAACATTAGAACTAATAGTTCTCCAGCTATGCATCCTTGTTTGGCAGAGAGGTGAGGGGTTGCATCTACCAGGTCTCCCCAGGCTAGAAAAGGAGTTCCAGTTTCATAAGTGCCTGACATTGAAAAAAATAATAAATAAATAAATATATCTATATATATGTGTGTTCTGCTAAAACAAATAACATTGCACAGGTATGGAAATGGTATGGGAGAGAGACAAAATTCTGCATTCAACTTCAGAACTAGGATACTTTTCCAGGGCAGAGCGTGCTCTTGAAGGGGAGAGGTTTTTTTAGCCAAAAGATTGCCGAGGAAGAATGTTTAGTTTGACAGGCCTAGTTCTCGCTCCCTTAGTTCAGTTTCTTTGTACAGACTTGCCAAATTGTGACGTCTAGCATAGCATTGGCAAAAGCAATTATCTTATCAGTGCTGGGATTAATGAACGTTTCAGTGCTGCCTGTGAGCCCTGAGGCACCCATTTTTATGGCTTAAACATGGTGCTAGCTCCTATCTGCACAAACAGTGAATTTGTCATGCACCCAGAAGTAACCACCTATTTAAAGCGTGCACACTTGGATACAGTTGATTCATGCCAATACAAGAGACTCGGTGTTGTAAGAGTTCAACTTAACTTATTTAGCTGTATTTGGACATTTACTTTTAGCCGATTCAGTGCAAGATCCCTCTTCTTTTCACTATCAACTTCTGGGAGAATGATCACTCTGGGTATGAATGAAGTTATGGTAGGGACGATTTTTAAATTGGCTATTAACATGCCAACATTGTAATGTGGGTTTGATTCCAAACCAAAATGAATGTATTAATGGGATGTGAGTAAATTATTTTGTCAATACCCAGATAACTAGTGCTGCATAAAATGGTTTGCTTTCATTTTTTATTACAGTGACTTAAAATAACCTAAGTATTTTAATACAACCAGTCAAGAACTAGAGATTTTATGTAAAAAAAAAAAAAAGAAAGAAAATAAAAATAAAACACAGCATGTACTATTATGCACTTGATTTCTCTGCTGTGTGGAGAAAGCAATAAGCATTGAGAATGTTAAACATTATGCAAAATATACTTTAAAATATTTGTTTTAAAAATACTGTACCTAGTCGGTCTTTTATGCATTACTTTGTTAACCTTTTTTCTATGCAAAAGTCTTTACATATCACTAATTAAATGAAGTCCTTTTTGACTGCAGTTTATGGATGATTTGTTGCAGTTTTTGTTTGCTTATGAGAATACTTGTGGACTCACAGTTGCTCTCTGCCACTGGTAACAAGCCTGTTGGCTGCTCTGTACTCTTCTGCTCCCCTTGCTCAGCCAGGAAGCCCATCTTGTCCAGCATGCTTTGGAATAGGCAGGGAAAAACAGCAAATCAGCATTGGTTTTCAGGCCTGTAAACTGGCTCTGCATTGACGGCATGCTTAAAGATACAAATCCATCTGTCCATCGTGAAGAGCCCCAAAAATCATTGGGGTTTCTAGGTTCAGCCTTCCAAAGAGTTTTGAAGGCGAAAATTTTAACCCAATGACATTATTAAATACATGGAATGAGAGGAGGTAGTTTTTACTTCAAGTTCTGGTCTTCTAATTTGGCAATTCTCACTGAGGCAAGGGTTTGTTATTGTTTCATCTGAGACCAGCAAAGCCCCTCTGTGGAAAGTGTGGAAAGCTCTGTTTATAGGGACGAGGACAAAGTCTTGCATGTCTGAGTGCCGAAATAACAGCTGGCAAGACTGAGGCACAGAAAAAGGGGGCTCACACTACAGCCAGCCAGACATTTCACCTGTCATCCAAAGCCTCAGCTCGGTGGCTCACTCCCTGTCATCCCTACTCCCAAATATTAAACCTGGAACCCATCCTTGCCTCAATCACCTGGTCTCCAGCACTTAAGTGAGGAGGGGTTGTGATTCATCGTAAAAAATGGACAAAAGAGGGGGAAGAAGTCTTGCAACCCCTACATTGTTAATCAACCTTGATATTCTTTGAAGTAATGTTGTTTGGGGGGAATACGACATTTTTTTATTAAGGGCAGAAATGCTGTACTGCTGAACTGGCATATTTAGCAGCAGACACATGAGGTATCATTCCCTTTCTAAATGTGTATTTTCAGGAAAAAAAAAGAGGACATTGATGGCCGGTAGATAAAAAGTGGGGTTTATTTGCATGAAAAAGCAGGTTGCAGCCCTAATTCACTTTAAGCTGTTAACTATTAACCTGCCCTCTAAGAGCCTGGTAGGAGGTCTCCCAAGCATGTATCACGTTAAAAATAGGCAGCCACTGACTTGGTTCCGACTAAGGTCTTCAATGTAATTGATGGGCCCCAAAACATCATTTGTTTCCCCAAACGCAATATTCTGCCTCATTCTAAAGAACAGGCAATTTGAAAAGACACTGATTAGATACACACCACAGATAGATTTGTGCAGCCTGTTTGTGCTTGTCTCATTTTCACTTTCAAAAAACAGGCCAGATCCATGAGTTGCTGATGTGTCCTCTATTCCTTGTTGTGTTGCCTTTTGGTCTCCACTACTGCTTGTTGTGTTGCCTTTTGGTTTGGTTTGGTTTGGTTTGAATCGAATCACCTAGAGGACATGAAGAGCTCATCCTTCATGCCTGCTTATTCCTAGGCTGTTGGGAATGTTACCTCTCTGGGAGCAGATGAAGATTTTCCAAGTGAGAAATTAATGAAGAAGACGCATATTTCGCATGTGCTGTTGGAAAGACATCAGAGGGCAATAGCTTCTGATGGCTTTGGTTGTGGCTGTTCTAACAGGTCAGAGCTGAAGGTGTCTATGCAGTTTTTAAAACAGAGCAAGGGAAAGCTGTTTCCTTGGCACAACCGAGATGCAAAAGTTGGGACTCATGGCTGTGCACGTGCAACCTTACTTCAGCCCTTTTCTATCTTCGTTGTGCATTCAATGATAAATGGACCTGGATGAAGAATAAAGTTAGTAATTTATATAATTTAGGAGTAGATCATGGCACATACCACAAAAACACAAGTCAGGCTGCTTGTTCAACAGTAAGAAGTTGGCTTTGACTAACTTTTCGATGGGTGGGTTTGCAACCGTAAATTCCAGTTATCAAGAGGATCAAAGCAGGTTATGCAATTTCCTAGAATGTTTTTCTTAAAAGGAAAAAACTAAAAACCAATTCTGTCACTCAGCATTAGCAGGCTCGAAACCCTAGCCCTCAGCAATGCAAATAAAAAGCACTTAGGCTGCTGAGAGAAGATTATTACCCTAGAGAGGAGACAGGCAATTGAGAGGCGGTGCTGCCTGTCCTCCCTTTGCTCTGCTTGCAAGTGGAGGAAATCCGGCATTAGGTATTGCCCAGAAGAAAAACCGGCTACTGTGGCCGAGGGCTGAATGCATATATTCAAAGTAGAATAATCGTCTCCTGGCTGTGACTACCTCTCCCTGAACAACTGCCAGGAGGTGCCAGCTCATGCTGCTGCCTCCTTAGTGTGAACCTTCAAAATGTTTGCAGCTGTTTTGAAAGATGATACTTCAATCAGGATGTCACGAGATAATCCCGGGACATGGATTTTGGCAAATTCTTAAGGCTATTGTAAACGAGGAATTTCTTCTTTACAACAGGAAAAGGTCACGAGCATCTCTTAGTCAGAAGATAAAACATCAGAAAATACTGACATGTGGGCTTTTACCATCTCTGTAGTCACCAGCCTCATTGGTCATCTGCTTCTACAGGCATGGGTAGCCTGAGATCACACAGCTGAGGACGTGAGTGATTGAACTGGTAGTTTTGTTCAACTTCGAGAAAAGGTGAAGGAATTGGGATAGCTTTGTTTGCAAGCTTCATGTGTCCAAGCGTCATTTGTGTGAGGCCACCGCATGAACCTGAGTTAATTTTACTCAACACAGAACTTTTTACTCGTGGTCTGTTTCTCTGCTTCATCATTTTACACAGCAAATACTTGGACACTAATGTGTAAATGTCTCAAAGGAATGAGTGCAGCAGCACATCTGATCATAACCAGAAATGATAAGCAGAGGAGCACCAGGCAGGTGCTAGAAATGCTGAGATCTCCACTCGAGGGTCAACAAAACCTTTCCTGATTTATAAATGAAATAACATTTTGACAGATAATCGACAGATAATTTCCATAAAATATGCAGGATTTTCTTCTTGGGAGAAGGTGTGGGGCTGTGGTTGGTTTTGGTTTTGATTTGGTTTTTTTATCCCAGTAATTGCTACTCCTGGAAGTCGTAAAGTGCTATGAATGTGCAAGCACAATCACTTAGTCATCATTCAGTTGTCTAAATATTTGCCATGTCCTAATCTGGGCTCCAACTATCACTTTGGAGGGGGTAGGTCTCCCTCGTGTCCTGTGTCACCTCTGCCAGTCCTGTGCAGATGCCTGGGAAATCCAAGTTGCTTAAGAGCCACAAAATATGTGGCCAGGCAACTGAATTTCTCCCTATCTTGCGTCATCTTTGGAGATATAGGATTTGAAGTTTAATAATATTTTCACGTGTGATCTAATTTTTTCAAGGAATCAGACTCCTCACCAGAAGAAACAATGGAACAGTATCAAAATCATTTGGTGATAATGAGTTATCATCTATCACTCCCATAAAACTAAGACCAGTCAACACCTCAATCAACACTAATTTCAGAAGTTTTCTTAATGCTCTGACTTCAGCAGTGGTAGTGATTATAAGATGATGTCAATAGAATTTATTTTTAAAAGGATATTTTTCTGCATTCATGTGGCCATGTAAAGCTAGGACACATGAATTAGTGTTGTACCCTAGATACTCAAATGCCAGAAGAAAAAGGAAGTGATTATGGGAAATAAAATGAAATATGTCTGGTTGAATTACTTTCAAGGTCTGAAGAGGCAGACTCCTTGTTTACAGATATATAACTGCCAATATCGAATTCAAGCAAAGCTAAATGTTTTAGACAATGTTTATCTGAACAGTGCTATTACTTATTCTACAGGAAAGTCCTTCTGAGTTATTGACTTGATTTTGCTTTCCACTCAGTTCATTTTCGGGATTTTTCTCTTCTACAAAAGAAAGTCTTCAGGATGAAAAAACTGAAGCAACACTGACATGGTGGTTGCTGGGAAATTTCAAACGCTGCCTATGTGAACTGCAAGACCTCTGCACACACTCCAGGAAACAGTGTCTCAATGGAAGATGCAAAGAAAACTGGTTTATCTGTAAAGAATACCCATAGATATTACTGTGTGGTAAGTGCAAATCGAACAAATGACTACAAACCAATACATACACCTAAGAAGACAAAATTATGCAAAAGCCTACACTTTTTCCCCCTTACTTTTGATTTAACTCAGAATGCAGTATTTTTTTTTCATATCTCAGAGAGACAAGTAACTTTAATTTTCTTTAGAAAAAGGACTCTCCCCCTCGACAAATTTAAAACAAAATTACACATTTAAGGTACACTTTCACAACTTGATTAACAAGACGTGGTCAGTTTTGTGTGGATTGTTCACATAGCTCTTCATGTCACTTGCCAGCAGAACCCTTGGCTTTAATATACAAGCCCTAAAATAAAGTAACATTGTTTTTCTCCCCACCCCCTCTCCCTCTGTTGCTTTCTAAATGTATTTTGGTGGAGGAGAAGGAAGTTTATTTTTCTTGGCTTTTCAGGGGTTTGTTTTTCTGAAGAGGCACCGGGGTGGCAAGGGGGAGTGGCGGTGGGGACGCTGGCTCCTTGGGCACCAACAGCATCTCCTTCCCTCTGGGTAGGCAAAGCTGCTTCCTCTCCTTTTCCCTCCCCTGCCCTCTTTTTGGGCAGCTGTCCCACTGGTTGTCCCCCTCCCTCCTTTCCCAACAGAAAGGGGATGCAACCTCAGCGAAAGGTCCTTGCCAGGCAGCCACCCCAGCAGGGGCTGGTGGCGAGGACCAGCTGCCAGCCTGCGGTTTCACGAGGCTGTTTCAGTCCCTCTTACTGCACTTTTTCATTCTGTCGATCATAAAAGCCGAAGGGAATGTTTTCTGATAATTATCTCAGACCTTCAGCCGCAATCTACTGTGACCAATGTCTGTTTCCTTCCCTCCTCATGTTATCAAGAATCCGATACCTGCCCAGCTACAATGACTTTGACCCTTCCATTTATTATTGCAGTTAGTGAATAAAAATGCTCCAAACAGGAATCTCAAAACAAAACAAATAAAACCATTTCTTGATACTGCTGAAAATTGGCCTTCAAGTGCCACCCTGTCCTCCTTCAAGGCCTGCTAAACCGACAAGAAAGATTCCCATTAGTAAATCACGATTGGATCATTAAACCTTTTTAAGGCAGTATGTGCCTTACCAAGAGAATGAGGATTACGACACAGCAGTGGCTGCTGCCCACCAACAATCATGGGAACCGACCTCAGTAATAAATCCATTAATTATCTGGCTCACTTTGACCGGTTCTCACGCCAGAGCCGCTCCTTTGATGTGACCGTCAAAACCCAAGGATGCCCAATAGCAGTAGCCACCAACAAAACAAAAGAGAAGTAATAATTCAATATAAATATGTAAAACCTGGTTGTCCATATGGCCAGCTTTTGCAGTGGGGTGTTTCTGCACCTGTGGTTCAAACTGGAGGCAAAAATAAAGGGGGAAAAAAGCTCTTTTTCTCCTGTGTATAACCTTTAAAGTGAAGAAGAGCTAGGCATGCTAGAGATATTTTTTAGCTATTGTTGACGTGCGTGACTTTTTCAGCTATGGGGAGGGGGTTCCTTGTTGCCTTTCAAAATCAGTGTTACAGTTCATCACCAATATGACTTAGGACTTGTCCTACGCAGAAACTAAGGATGTACTTCTGAGGGAAACAGAGGAACGATTCCTCTTCAGTGTGATTATTTGTATAAACAAAAATGTTTATGCTTTTATTAAGCCCCCTGCAGGACCAAAACTTTAGAGGATGCATTTTTGTCTGATTTTTAAAAGTTTTAGGTGTCAAGCTACTTTTGAGTGTTTAAATACATCAGAAATACAACTTGTTTGTTAGATCACTTCTTGGCTACTCACCTGTAAAGTGGGAATAGTGTTAATTAATTCTTGTCCTTGATCTTGTCTAATTAGACCTCAGACCCCAGGGGACAGATTAGCTCCTATCTCATCATCATCTTGGGAGCACTTTTAACTCAAGTTTCTAGCCCTTACCATAAGCTTCTGGTTAATAGAAGATAGTAGCTCTCCTGGAGCCCAGATGCTACTGAGGGAGGCAAATTTCTGAGGGCATAATGGATGACATGGAAGAAAAATCCCCTTTGAATGTATGACCAGAAGAGAATCAGAATGTATTAAATTACATTTCATCATTTGGCTTTTTACTCTTAAAGGAGGACCAGCAAACTGTAATAAACAGTCGGTACAAGAGATTTTAAGATAGCTGGTCTTCAGGTATCTTTAAGATACCTGGATTTTGCCCACCTCCACAGCAGAATCACCAGCCACCCGCCACCCCTTTCTCACCAAAGACACGCTTGGTTGGATCTCGATGGCAAACCCAAGAGTGAGCACTTCAGAACTGGGTTTGGCCTGTACACAGGAGCTCCCTGTGAGCCTTACAGCAGGCAGGGGAGTCATAGTGGTAGGAGCTCAGGAGCTCATATTTGTCTTCTTACGTGCTTCGCACTCAGCTTCAGCCTGGTTGTAAGGGGAGATGAGCGCAGTGGTGTAGGAGGGATGAAAGCCCTTGCAGCCTTCAGCAAGAAACTCCATTTTGATTGACCCAAGGCCGCAGCCCAAACAAATCTGAAATGGAGACTTACTACTTGGCTCGGGGTAGAGAATGAACAAACTGCAAAACTTCATCCTGATAGAATTAGGCAGGTAGTCCCTTATCTGAGCGGACGGGAAAATCATTCCTGTTTTTTCATTTATTTTCCTGGATCTCTTATGTAGAACTGCAGCTTCCACGACACCGATTATGCCAGTTATGGAATACAGAGTTGTCATTTCTGTAAAAAAATCCCTTGCAAAGGATGCAGGGGCAGTTTGGGTGCACAGACACGAAGGCGCCCTGCTGTGGCCACCCTCCATCAGCCCAGCTGCCTTATCTGTGTCTGGGTCGCTGCTATTCCCTGCTACATGCAGCAGACAGCACCACCAGCCAGAACACGTGCTGTAATCCCAATTTATAGTCTGTTATTGTTTTCCTGCTTTTGGGGAAAACTGGCACCTCCCAGCTCTGTTTTCCTGCTAGCAAGACAAAAATTAGGCACAGCATAATAACGCTGTCAATATAGTTTACTAAAATGTGATTAATCAAAAGAGCACGTGGGAAACAAAGCATGGAAAGGCAGAAGGTAATGATTGACTGTAGCCACAAGGCAGTGTAAAAAGGATCTAGAAAGCATATTTGCAGCATGCAAGAGAAAAAGTTCAGGCTTTTAAAAGGATCAGAGCTTTCATAATTTCATGATCAGAGTACTTCTTAATAGGACATGGCAACTGCTCCTGGACTTGCTGGAAAATGGTCCTCGGATAGTATTATCTAGATCTGTGAGTGGCAATGAAATCTGCATTGGACTTCCATTAACATTACCTTAAACTGCCTTGGTTTGCATAAAATAATTTCTCTTAAAACACAATTCAGAGTAAATTTTCCAACTGTAGCTCTCAAGGGACAGTCCTAGGAGGATGTGAAGTGAGGTTGTCATGTTTTTTTTATCTTACTGTCCAGAAGGTGTTTCATAGTGAATCTGTAGCTAGAGAAGAGATTTATAATTATGCTTTAAGACAGCAACATTTTACAGAAAGAATATTGGGATAGATAATAGGACAGGGAAAAAAGCCTGGAAAAAGGATTGTGTGCCTGAAAGCATCTTTTGGGTTTGTTTTTCCTTCCACCCCATCAGTTTAATAAACACTTTGCCTTGTTTGTGTCCTTTGACTGCCATGGTGACAGCACTAATGTCATAGCACAGACTGCTCCCATGGCTCACCAGCCTTGTGAATCCATGCAGAAGGGAATGAAACCAGACCTTATCTTGTGTCCTTGGGCAGCTGCTGCCCCGGGATCCTGACCTGGGATGCAGAAATTGTGGTTCCCTTCTTCACCTTGGCACAAACTTTCTGCATGACCTTCAGTTCAAAACCTCCAGGTGAAAAGCAGAGGTGCTGCAGACCCCTCACAGAGCGGCTGTGGGGGTGGACATGTCCAGGGACACGCGGTTCTTCGTCACTCTGGTAATGGTATGTGTCATCATTGTACTAATGCCACAGATAGGACGAGGCGATAGAGTCCGAGTCACACTCCTGATGATACTTTGTGACTTTTTTTACCTTTTTCATTTTTTAAAATGTTATATTAAGACTGTTTAAAGACAGCTTGTAAAGTTTCCACGTACAGCACTGAACTCAGAAACTAGGCAATGATTTGCCTTAATAAAAACTTCATTTGTACATGAAATTGGCTTTACCAGCAAACACAAATCCTTCATGACTCTGTAGGTCATTGGAACGAAACGGGCACAACGCTAACCTGTGGAATTTAATGTGAAACCTCCAGAGGAGGGGCTGCTCTGGGAACAGAGCGGGCGGGTGGTGGCAGACACAGGACCCGGATGCCACCTCGTGGCGAGTTCCAACAATATTTATATCGATAGACAAAGGCTCGTTGCCTTGCAGAGGATACCACGGAGTTGCACTTGTTTACGTTCACAATAAAACAAAAAAAAAAAGGCGATAAGCGGCCAAGGGAATGTCCTGGGAACAGAATAAATCTAACGACTGCATGACTCTATGCCCTTCAGACAGAAGTGAAATATGAGGGCAAGTAGAAAATATGCCTATATAAAAAAAAAAAAAAAGTGGGAACTTTCATTTTCCAAAGAATTGCTAGTTGTAAAAGTCATGCAAAATTGTATGTTCACTCACAGCCAAGATACTTCATATAAGATTGGGAAAAACTTACAAAGTGGAACTAATGTAGAGCTATAACTTAAAGGAGGTAGCAAGAAAGAGAAGTTGACTCAGCTGCTGGTTTAAGTTGATCTACAGTTGAGGTATTGTCTTCCATATCATTCTTATTTCTTCTGCAGTTCATTCCCATAAACCTTTGCTGTGAGATGGAAAGCACTTGGGCACACTTTTGAGGAAGAACAGAAGTGAAAGTAAAAATACTTGTGAGCCAGTATATCAAAATCTACCACAATGAGAAGCGAATTCAGCTACACTTTGAAAATGTGTTATTAATAATCTTGTATTTGTTTGAAATACCTCTGCTCTAGCCAGATCTCTTTTCCAATGTGCTTTTGATTGCACCGCCAGTCCTCTGTAAAACAGCCCACCTTTTCTAGGGTTTCAGCATGCCAGCATCATGAGCTACTTTTTATGTAAAACAAAAATATCAGCAAGGAAGGATGGTTCTTCTACCTGTTTAAAACAAGTACCCAGTTCCTTCTCTCCATCACATCCTTCCCTCCATCACTAAGGTCCAGGAACAAGGAATCAGAAACTGCTGTAACACTCTTCAACACATGCTCAAGGTGAACACTGATCCGGGCTCTTTTCATCCCAGACCAGGACACGTTTAATCACAGTGGGACCTGAAGTGGAAGGACACCAGCCAAGGTCCCTTCTCCTTGCTGGGTGGATATTTGCTGTCTGTGCAAGGGCAAGTTTCAGTCCAATGACTGAAAAGGGATTTGGAAGGCCATTAGATAGCTTCTTCAGAGATCATGCAGCATTCCTAACAAAATATTGGAAACTACTCTTTCTTTGTGTGCAAGAGCTATTCTGCGAGGTTTTTCCATGTTTCTAAAATCTTACATATGATTATCCTTTCTCAGATGACTCTAAAGCGGGACTTACAGTGCTAAGAGCGTGCAAATGTCCTACTACAAAATGAGTTAAAGCAAAAGGAAATGCTTCTTTTGTTCCTATTGTGTAAAACCATATATATGCCTTTTCTGGGAAGGTACTCAACACCTGAAATTCATTTTAGCTGCTTCTAAAATTGCCCATCATTTTCTGACATAGAAATCAGCAACTTCATCCACCAACTTGGTAAGGCATTTCACTGAGATCAAAGAGGGAGAGAAGAATCTCAGAGCCCTACACAGCTCTAATTAACAGGTAGACTGCTAATTATAGAGGAAAGTGCAGGATGAAATCATATAATTGTGACTTTCAGGATCTTAGGAGATCCACTGAGTCGTCCCCCTTGCCCAGTCTGAGACTTGATAACTTGCCCAGCCCACTCTTAAGAACCTCCAGCCACAGGAATGCAATAATTCCTTGGGTAGATAACCTGTAGACCTGGTGTTTAACTATAATTTGACAGCACCTTTTCTTAATATCTAAAGGGTGACAACAGCCCTTTTGACTGTTTGCTTTCTGCCTTAGAGCAAAGGTGATCCCATCCCTTCGCACCTCCTTGAAGCTTCTTTGTCATAAGGAATATAGTGGAGGAGCTTTCTCATGAGACACTCCTGTCTGCAGTGGAGGGCAGCCTAGGCTCTGGCACGCCCTGGGAAAGGCAGCCAAAGCCATTATTTCTAGCGGTACTTTCGCATCAGGCCAAAGTACTCCCGCATAAAGTGTGGACTGCCAGGGTGATGGGTGATGCAAGGGCCGTGGCTTGCTCCTGGCAGTAGGAAGGATCCCTGCTAAAGCATGACCTGCCAGGTGTGCTAGCCTCTGTTTTGCAGTCTGTCTAAGCTAACAGTAATATTAATTTATTATCAGTATTTCCTGGTTTGCCTGCAGCAGTGTCCTGGGTCCCGCTGGGATGCAGTAATTTTCCCCATAGCAGCCCTCACAGCGCTGTGCCGTTTCTAGCTGGAAGGGTGTTGATAACACACCAATGTTTTAGCCCCTGCTGAGCAGTGCTCCCCCGGCATCAAGACTGCCTCCAACACTCCTTCCTCCCGAGGCCAGTAGGCTGGGGGCGGGGAGTTTGGGCAGGGACACAGCCAGGACAGGTGACCCAAATTGACCAAAGAGGATATTCCCTATGATGTGACCATTGTGCTCAGCAATAAAACATAAGAGAAAAGTAGGGGAAGGGATTAATTTTTAAGATATTTGTCTTCCAAGCAACTGCTACATGTACTGGGCCTTTGCTTTCTTTCATGAAACTCCCTTTCTTTCATTAAACCCTCAAGTTTTTAATCTTATTTTCTCCCCCCATCCTGCTGAGGAGCAGGGTGAGAGAATGGCTGGGTAGGCATCTGGTAACAAGACAACGTGAGCCCAACACAGGCACTATTAGAAGGTGAGAGAAAAGGTCCTCCCACTGCCCTCTCACCCTACAAATCGTGGGCAGGTGTGGAAATGGGGAGCTACAGGTGGAGAAGAGCAGCTCTTGCTGGAGCCCTGGATTCGGATGCTTGGACAGGCAGGTGATGTGCACTGCTGCGAGCTCTGGGAGGAGGAGGGGAGGCACCTCACTGTTGCAGGACTGGAAGAGGCTTTACCCTGTTTTCAACACCTTTTCCCTTCCCACCTGCTGGAGCACCCACAGTGTTTTTAGGAGCTGAGAAAAAAGTGGCCTCAAGTTGCACCAGAGTAGGTTTTGATTATCTATTAGGATTTTTTTGTTCATTAAAAGGATTGTAAAGCATTGGAACAGACTGCTTTGGGTTCAGTGGATTCACCATTCCTGGAAGTGTTCAAAAAAGTGTGGCTCTGGCACTTGAGGTCATAGTTCCGTGGTGAACAAGGCGGTGGTTAGGTTGATGGTTGGACATGATGATCTTAAAAGGTCTTTTCCAACCTTAACAATTTCTAAGGTGTGGTGAGGGCTTCACTGCAGGACAGAGGGAGAGGGGTGCTAATTGCAGGGAGGTATTAAAAATCCCTTTGTCCTCTTTGTTTACTTCTTTCCACTTCCAGAAGAGCATCTGGTATCTCTCCTGCACCCCCCTAACGATATGCCCTGCATGGTGGGGCTGTACAAATGTACTGCACGGAGACAGTCTGTTGCTCAGCTGAGGAAGCACCACAGAGAATTGCAGCCCCCCTTCTGCCAGGACAGGGGAGCAGGGGACAAACCCTTCCCACCTTCTCTGTGTGGAAACAGCACTCGGTCAGAGAGGCACACGCACACCAGTGACAGCTAAGTGGGTCACAGAATCACGGAATGGGTGAGGGTGGAAGGGACCACAGCGGGTCATTTGCTCCAACCTTCCAGCTCAAGCAGGGTCATCCTAGAGCTCATGGCACAGGATTGCATTCAGGCAGTTCTTGAATATCTCCAGTGAGGGAGACTCCACAATCTTTCTGGGCAGTACATTCCAGCGTGTGATCCTCCACACAATAAAGTTCTTCCTCATATTCAGGTGGAACTTCCCGTGCATCAGTTTCTGCCCATTTCCTTTCATCCAATTGCTTGGCACCACCAAGGAGAGCCTGGGTCTATCTGCTTGGCACCCCACTTCAGATACCTGTAGACATTGATAAGGTCCCCTCTCAGCTGTATCGTTCAAGGCTGAGCAGGGCCAGTTTCCTCATCCTTTCCTCATAAGAGACATGCTCCAGTCCCTACTGGGTCCCTGCTGCCACAGTTCAAAGATCCATGATAGCACTAAGTGACCATTCGCTGTGGGGGGGAAGGTGTGGGAACATCCTAAATTGTTAGAGCAGACAAAAAAAAAAAGGAAAAGAAAGGAAATTATATTATTTCTAACTGCTGACCAGCAGCCCTGCTTGTGGCCCTCTAGGCAGGCCTCTGCTGACTTCTAGAATCCCTGTGGGTGGGCATGGGCTGTCTATAGGCAGTTTCGTGAAGGGAAGATTTCCAGGCAGAGGCTACACCTGGCCCGACTTCCCCCGCCCAACCAGCACAGGGCACTGAGACTTTGCACACTTGGTTCACGATTCCTCCAAGCTGCCGAGTGCGTCTTAAAACTCCCGCGCCTCGGACTCGCACAGCAGCCGGCCGACGGTCCCAGAACTGCAAAAGCAGAAGGAGAGGGCCGGAGAGAATCCCAAAACAAAACCGAGATGGAGGGGAAAAAGGAGAAAAAGTAAGCTTCCCTGACCGGGAATCGAACCCGGGCCGCGGCGGTGAGAGCGCCGAATCCTAACCACTAGACCATCAGGGATCCTTGTACGGGGTGTCCTCCTCCTTTGTAAAGAACAAATGACAAAACGACCTCCTGCTGCCGCGCTGTGTTACTGCTTTCTCCTTGTGTTCCCACTTTCCAGGCAGTACCAAGTCCTGGAGGCAGCGACGTCTACAGAGGGACGTTCTATTCCACCCTACGGAAGAGAATAGCGGCGGTGGGGTGGCGAGGAGAGGGGGCGGCCCAGGCGAGGCTGGTGAAGTGCCCCCGCCGTGGGCGGGAGGCGGGATGGTTGTGGGGGACCGGGAGGAACGGAGCCTCGGGCGGGAAGGAGCGGCCAGCCCGGCGGTGCCACAGCGGGAGCGGGGGCGGCTCACGCAGCCCCACAGGCAAGAGCTGCGCGGCCGCGGCAGGGG